>WYDF02253101.1:0-34614 GCA_009867245.2 Adranes taylori
TATATGTACATGGCATAATTCAGCATCCACATTGTAAAATCGTAGGTTCACTCGACTTCCGAAGCCACTCAACGTCCATTATACAGGCGCTCAGTGACCACTATTAAAAAATGATGTACAATTGTTGAATAGTCTCATACTATTGAACGAAAAAAACGTGGACGTAAATTTGCCTGTTTTTTGATAGCTGTATAAATTTTAGTTCTGAGGTTTCCTGTTGAGGTGCGCTTTAATCGCGCGGTGTATATGCGTCGACGCATATACACATTCATTTCTATCGCTCACTTTGCGTCCATAAATCTGTCAACGATGTTATTTGAATTTAATTCCTAACTGCTATTTTTACGGGATATGTGATGTTAAATTAATAAATGCAAATAGTAAAATCTTTCAATTTCATTCACGTACATGCCAAATAGTGCAAAGCTCTATAAAAGCAGCAGAACATAAGTATTTATACTTAAATATATTTTACAATATCTATATACCGCCACCTTAATTGTAACCATGTAACATCTGTTTTATCAAAATTGCGTTTTTAGCATTGCTGGTTAAAAATTTTAGTAATTAACAATGGACAAATCTATTATGAACATTCTTAATTATTTTAATTAAGTACCCTAAACAAAATTTCTTACATTTTCACACATGAGAATATAAAACTTACATTTTCACACATGAGAATATGAACATGATTATATAAATTTCTTATATGAAAATATAAAACAGGTGTTTGTGTTCCCTATAAAATTTGCACGAAAGAAGTTCACTTGTTTTACAATTAGACCAAGACATGTTTATATATATATAATGTATATATAGCCTAGTTGTGCGGTATTGTGTTTCTCAAATCAGTGTAAAAATAAAAGCATAAGTTTAACATCAACATTTATGTAATACAACGTTTCGTTACTGAGCAGACACCATCAACATTAGTTTTTAGATACGAATTTAGATTATTTTGGCAACGAATGTTTTTAAAATTGTGTTTTAATACAACACTACATTATCATTTAAAATCATTGATTAAAAATCATTTATAACAGTGTCTTGATGTCATCATGGTTATTTCTCATCATTGTTGACAAGAAGGATGAACGCAATATGGGAGGGAACCAATGTTATTCCGTATGAATGGAAACTAGAAAAAGTTATTCTGGTGTATAAAAGAGATGAGAGGAACAAGAAATTACAGAGGAACAACTATTACGAATGGTTGTTCCTCTGTAATTTATTGACACAGAATATTTACGAGGGTTATAAAAAAGAAGCTGGAGGAAGAAATGAAAAGAAATAGAGTACTGTAAAACACTCAAAATGGATTTCTCAAGGAAAGAGGAACAGCAGATAATATTGTAACTTTAAATTATATAATAAAACAGGAGATAAGCAGAGGAAAAGTTTTATCTGTTGTTCATTGGAAAGACTGATGGGGACGATAAAAAGAATGTACTG
Source organism: Adranes taylori (assembly GCA_009867245.2). Classification (NCBI taxonomy): domain Eukaryota; kingdom Metazoa; phylum Arthropoda; class Insecta; order Coleoptera; family Staphylinidae; genus Adranes; species Adranes taylori. The sequence continues at coordinate 1,456 of WYDF02253101.1, forward strand.
CGTCTGAATGGTTCTAAGCAAATAGGAAGGAGGCGGGCAGTGGGGCCGGGTCAGGCAAATATGTTCTCTGAACCCAAATTTATTTAATATTTATATGGCTGATTTTGAAGAGGTGATGAGGAATGGACAGGAAGGAGGTATTTTGTTAGGTAGAGAGAAAGCGTGTTAATATCGCATTGTATCTTCAATACAACGCGATATTAACACGTTGAAAATTTCAAAAAGTTGTGGCTATCTCAAAGACTATTAAAAACAGAACATTGATAGAAGCTTAATTTCATAACTAGGTCAGTTTTTTTTTTCTAAAATAAAAATTTTACATATACCCCGGTAAGGTTTTAAATGGGAAGTTGTACAAAGCTTTTATTTGTGCTAATCAACTATTGCGCTAATCTAATTAATTGCGATTTGTCTTTTGAACTGATTGAATGTCTGAGCTATCAATAATATATTAAATGAGCAAAACAGATAAACTTTTTCTGGATAGTTCTAACTTTCAGTGTTTATAGAGTTTGGGTCGCATAATTTTTGGAACTAATTTCGGGTTGTTGCTTGCGAATTTTGCTTCGCAATATGTAATTCCAAATTTTACGATGAACATAAATCGAATAAAGGTATGCAATTTTCATCATAATTAACTGCAGTAAAACAGCTTGAAACGTATTCCGAACGTGTAAAAAGCACTTTTGATTGACGTGTAAATAAACAGCCGCGTTTTTTGATAAATTTAGAATTTGATCCAAAAATTAAATTAAGAATTAATATTGAAAAATATGTAGAAATTGATATTCTACTAAACTTTTGAAAACATTCTAAAGTTAATAATCAAATGTAGAATAAATAATACATATTCATTATTAATATTATCAATACAATGTATATCATAAATATTACATATAAATACTTCTCAGACGTCATGAAAAGAGGTCAAACGTAAAGAATGAAATATAATTAATAAAAGAAAAGTAACCTTTGTCTTCAATTTCGTTTCCTCTTGCTGAAACTTTTGTAATGTGCCCAATAGTGCACCAAACATCCGTCGATTTCTTGCTTTCGATTTTTCATCTTTGCTTTGCTTTTTTAACGCTTCTTGTCTACTGGGAACTTCACGTGGCGTTACAATAACTTTACTAGTAATCAATTTCTGCTCCTTAATATCCACTTCTTCCTCATTTTCAATCACTTTGTCGGATAACCTATTAAAAACACCACCTCGTCGTTTTACAGGAGGTTCATCACTTTCAACACTAAACACCCGCCTACTGGATGTAAATGTTCGTTGGAAAGCTTCTTCATTAATTATAGTTCTTTTTAAATTGGGTCTTGGAGGTATGATTTCTGATGGATCCCTTCCAATTAACCTCTTTATATTCTCATCAACGCCTTTTAGGCTGATTCTCGCTTTTTCAAGTTCGGATTGAAGATTACCATAAGATTTAATAATTTCTGTACCCATTTTCGAAAAAAATCTACGTACTTAACATTATAATATATTTTTTAAACGAAAATAGGAAATATGTTTGACAATTAGTTGTGACTTTCCACTTCACTTCACTTCACTTGTCATTTTAAAAAGGATTGGCTACTTTGGCTAAAGTCTAATTAAAATCTAGTTTCTAATATAATATTTTATAATTGAAAACAAATTTGAGGTTCGAAAAAAATACTGGTAACATTATCTTGTAAAGCAATGATAAATTAGGCTAAGTAAATTGATCCTTTTTTCTTGATGCCATCGTATAGGCCTTCCGTTTAGACCTGTTGTAATTAATGAATTTACATTATCCTAGCTTTTTAATCTTTAAACCTTAATATGCTTTAAATATATTATTCTTTAAACTTTAAAAAAAACAATAGTTAAAAAGTTAAACAAAATTTATTTTAGTGTATAATGGATTGTATGTGTTAAATTTTAATAAGCTATTACATTTTTTTATATTCTCCGCAGATGTTTATTCCTATATACTTTTGCTACTCTGTAATTGTTTTTCTTGTATCTATTTTAGTAATAATTATTATTATTGAGCTCATACAGAACTCTAATAACATAATGAGATAAAAAATATTTATTATTTTACCTATTTTGATTTCTTTCTGAGCCATATTTTCTTTTCTACAGTTTTATGAATCCTGAAAAATAAGAAATAGAAGATGCCTTCACATATGACGTCATGACACAAAAACGTGTATAATTGTGGAATTAACTGTAGAGAAAATTGTTGTAATATAGTAGTTTTGTTTATTTGTGTTACTCTAAAAACAAAGAAGAAACTCTTGTAACGTTACAGAGTAAACTCGGAACTGGTTCTAAGCAACAAACAAATAAACGCATGAGGCTAAAACTTATCATTTTTTCAATAAAAAATCAACAGATTGATAACATAACCTTTTATGTTTTTGTTACTCTTTTTACTCCTACTATTTGCTAGGAGTAAGTAGCGTAGTTTAGAGTATGTTCTAAAAGTAAACTCTATTACAAACAAACGCAAAGAGAGTAATTAATGGATTGAGACAAATAAACGCCACAGATCATTTGGAGTAAGTAGAGTAGGACAAATAAACATAGCTAATGTAAGGCTCAATATTTTTACACATCACACTAATTTAAGTAGACTTGAATAGGAGTTTGTTCTGAGCACCATAAATGCTGGTTCGCGGATATGGAAAAATTTCCATGAATATTTGTAATTACTGTTTAAAAGTGTTTTTCTTGTTAACGTTGTTTCATTCCTTTAAATTTTTATATACCTCATGGTTCTAACAGTGTGTTATTTTTTAATCTTTTATTCGTTTCATCTAACAGGCATACTTTTGTGATTGTTTTTATGTTGTTCTTTTTAGTCGACGATAGACCTAAGTTGACAAAAGCATGCCCACTTTAAATAATTATATAAAGAAGAAGAAGGCTTGCATGTGCGCATTTAACAACATAATTTGTTTGGGCGGCGTAGCGTATTGGCAAGATGCATGCCTACTAATCCAGAAGCCTGCGGTTTGAACTTCAGCTTGGCCGAGACTTTATACGAGGCCATTGGTCACTTAGGAAGGAAACAGTGATATGTCATGCACATCTACACGGGTAGATGTAAAACGTCGGTCCAGTGTGTGCGGGTTGGTACGCACTATAAAGGTACCCGCACGACTTAATGAATAAAGGCGGCAAAATTATCCGGCATGTTTCCGATGGGAATAGGTCCGCAGTAAAAAAATATAAAGACATATTTTTTTTTTTTTAAACTTTATTTTTGTTACAACATACATCTATTCTTAGGTATTAATTGCATATTGCAGGACAACATGACAAAACTTTTAAATTATACTATAGTAGTACTGATTGGCACTTACATTTTTTACATGCAATGCGCAAACCTCTTCTATTCTTTATTTGTCAACGCCTAGGATATAACCTTTGTGCATCGTTGTTTTGTACTGTAAATGTCGTTTCTTAAATATAGACTGATATGAAGTTAATATTTTACATAACATAAACTAATTATGTAAAACATTTGACATAATATAATTTTACCAAATAACTTACTTTGAAATGTATTATTATATATATTTTTTAATTTAATTTGAAATATTGCATTTCATTTTCATATATTATTAAAAATTTATTGAAATCAATAATTCGAAACATGACGTATAATATTTTCGTAATTTATTTCAAACTCTCATATTTGATATAATTTTTTTTTCATTTTTGCGGAAATTGGATGTTAATAAAAATATAATTTAAAGCAAGCTTTTGTTAAATTATTAACTTCGTCAGGCTACAAATATATGAATTTTGATATAATGTATAAATTTTTCAATTATGCCTTGTTTTGTTTGATTAATTTAGAATTTTGTATGGCAGGTGGTATTATGGTCAGTGTTTGGCTAGGTGATTTCATTTTGTATTTGGTTTATCTAATAAAGTTGATCAATTGATGGTATTTGGTGATTATTTGTCGTCGTTAGTTTTTCTTTTATTAATGCGCTGTGTATTTTACTTAAATTGTTGCAATCTGTCTTGTAGTTAATGCTGTTTTTATTTCTTTTTATGTTAATGGATTCTAGTATCAGGCATTTTTATAGTTAGTTCTTTGTCGAGGAGTTTTTTTTTCTCCATGTCAAAATCGAAAATGTGTTTTTGTTCAAAATGATGTGTTGCGATTGCGCTTTTAGGGTTTTCTTTGTGTTCTTTACAGTCATATTTGACTCGCAGGTTATCTGAGGTTCCCAATCCCGCAGAAAATGAAAAATTATTATACGAGGGCAGTTAATAAAAGAAGAATATTGCGCTTATAACGTCAAGCGAATTTTCTTACGTTTAAAAATTTTCAAATTGACATTATCAAATTTGAATGATAATTATGAAAGTTGAATGGCAAATTATTACAACTATTTTATTAACTTTATAAAAATTCTTTTAAAACTTAAGGATGTCTGAAACTAATTTGATGACATCGTGTTTGTTTCATGGACAAGAATTTCTCGTCAAAATGAGCAGTGTGGATAACTTTTTAGAAATGAGTTTAACAGATAAACAATCTGGTGAAGAATGGCAATGTGGTTATGATAGCGCTTGTAAAATTATATTTTGTTTAAATGCTTAAATTTAAATAATAACGTACCGTGATCAGCAATTCGACTATTTAAAATTTTAATTAATAATAGTATCCACTTATTGAATTTCTTCTAATTTTACTACCAGTTTCGCCTTTAGTAAACCATCGTCAGATAAAAAAAAATTATGAGTAAACCTACTTATGGAAGGAAGTAGTATTTTCTTTCTTTATTTAAATTAAATTTTCGTTTGCCCGTGCTTTGCTAAAAGCGGAACTGATACCAAAATTAAAAAAAAAAAGTTTTGGTTTTAAGAAAGTATCGTCAGGCCAAAATTGAACACGTTCCATAAGGAAGTGTATTTTATTTTTAACGTAAATTTAAATTTTATTTTAAAATAACTATGTTATGTATTTTAGATATTGAAAACTTAACACAAAAAACTGGAAATTTTAAACAATTTTATATTTTTGTATCAATGCTAAAGTCCGGTTTATTGAAGGTGGGTATGTAATATTTGATATATGTAGATGGTTTTAGACAACTTTTAAAGCATTTGATAATATTTTTAAAGTTCTTTTATAAACCCAAATTAATATTTTTGTTACACGACTTATTAATAGCAGAGTTAATTGAATCTGTTGAAGAATTTTGTATACAGGCTTCATAAATTCTCCAATTCCATAGTCATTATTTTTCATTATCAGTAGCTAAAAATTTTAAGCTTTCAAATTTTGCGGCTACGAGGAAAAAGGCGAAAAAGTTTTCAAGCAATTTCTGTCTGAATGTGTGTATGTACGTTTATACTTAAAGACTATACCATTCAAGCCATATTAAACATCTTTGATGAAATTTTGCGCACAGTTATAGGATTCTTGCTAGTTTTCTTGCAATATCCTTGGATCCGTTGCAGATTCATATAAACTTTGTTAGATAGTTTGAGAATCCATTGACCTTAAAACCTATTTTAAATAACTTGGTTTCCGTAATTTTGTTCAAACAAATACAAGTAAATATGTTCGCTTTATTATATTAGCTCTTATTTATGTTTTAATAAAACGATTACTTTTTACATCTGCATATATTTTTGCTTTGTTGTAGACAAGCGAAGCTATATCGCTAGATTTATTCACCTTAGATGAGTTGGAATCGTTGAGAGTACGTCGTTTAAAGAATCAATTATCCAGAAGTTCATTGATTAATTGCAAAAATAGTAACAGAAGATATTTAATAGTGATATACAACGTAGAATTCGATAGAATCTTGTACCCATTACCCTTGGAATATTGTGGTTATCCAGATCCAAAAATTATGCAAACAACCATCAAAAAACTAGAAGCAGAATTAGCAAGAAGTAAAAAAACCTTGGAAGAACAAACTGATCATAATAAATATGTAGCGGAAATAAACTATTTACGGCAGCGGTAATATTTACGATTTCAACAATACTGTAATATATTTGTGACTAAAAGTTATTTGTTGTAGAATAGATGATCTAGAAATAGATAATCAATCTCTCAAAGACGAGTTGTGTCGTTTAAAAAATTCGTCGCGGAATTCAACAAATACATGTCAGAATAAAACGCAAATTAAAAACTTGCAAAACGCAATATTAAATTTAGAGAAAATGGTTGTAGCTGAACGACAGACGCATCATAAATTAGTTGAAAAGATGAGAAATGAAAAATTTGATCTTCTAAAAGAAATCGAATTGAGAAGAAATAATGAGATAAATTACAAAAACCAGCTAAATCAACATAAAAACAATACTAATAGAAAGTAAGTTGCTCAATTTATTTATTTGAAGTTTTTTCAAGCATAGAGAATTCCAAATTTATTTGTAGATAGTTTCAATATAAATAAAACAAAATCTGGTCATAATAGAAGTAAATCATTGGGAAGGATAAAGTTTTCGATATTAATAGAGACCACTAGAAATCTAGGCATATGAAAGGATCATTACATAGATGGTATGAAAAGATAATAGATATGAAGTAGAGGAAAGGATGAAAGATTTAGAAAACAAAAGGAAGATGCAATTGTAAATGAGTGGATATATGAGTAAAAGGAGGTGTGCAAGAATACTTAGTATCTAGAATCAGTGTGGAACAAAAGAGAATGAATCTGAGATTTAGATGTGGATGTGATACTATCCTAGTGGCGGGAATAATTTCGCGAGTATGGAAGAAAGCAATCCTAGTGTTAATCCCTAAGGCTAAGGAAATACTGTCGTACACGCCGATTTGCCTCCTGGACGAGATTGGCAAACTTCTGGAGAGACTTCTGCTGCACAGATTACAAGCGCACTTAGAAGCAATCCACGGACTGCACGACTCGCAGTTTGGGTTTCGTGAGGGATGCTCAACAATAACTGGTGTTAACGCGGTTCTAGCGGAGGGCAAAGCAGCCCAGGCAGGTACCAGATACACGAGGCAACTGCGCGCAATGGTCTTGCTGGAAGTAAAAACGCATTTAACAAGTCCGGACTGGGTAAAATAAAACTGCTTCAGAACGAATAAAGTATCAGCTTATCTGCAGAGGGTACTTTCCAACTCTCTTTCCGGTAGAACCTTAGAGTACGGCACAAAGGACAGTAGCAAAAGAGTGGGAACCCTGAGGTGCTGGATTCCGCAGAGTTAGTATGGGGCCCGACACTTTGGAACCGTATGTACGAAGGACTGCTAGGGCTGGAGCTCCAAAAGAGGGCTCGTTATTACTCCTTCTGTATGAAAAATGGAAGAAGGTAGAAGACGGAAATGGTTATATTGGCTGTATTTTGGCTGTGTTATTGGCTGTATGGTTCTATTTATTGGCTGAAACTTCTTTATTGTATTTTTTGTAATTAGATAGAGTGTTGGTTTATTTGTATTTCGTTTTTGCTTCAATTTTAATGTAATAATGAAATTAATGTGAATATACTGTAATTGTATTATAAATGTATGCCAATAAAGGTTGTTATTGGTCTGCTATTTAAACAGATTCCAAACGGTTAGTACAAAATCAAGAGATGAAGAATTACAAATAATTTATCAGAGAGACAATGAGCGCTCCCGACTAAGAACACGATCTTGGTCGCCAAGAAATCAATCTCCGAGTCCAAATCGTACAAGAAGTGAACCTTTTTGGAATTCTAGGCAAAATAAATTAAAACGGTATAATTATAATTGATCATTAATGCACATGTTAGTTAACTTTTGGTTTACCTAAAATAATGACTTACATTGTTGAAGATTTTTATATTGTTCAAAATGATATAAACCTCCTGTCGCGGAGAGCTTACGTTTACAATTATTTCTTACTCAAGCGCGTCAGCCATAACCAGAAAATGTAGAAATTTGATTTAATTTTGATCAAAATGTATTATGTATATTCGAATATAGAATATGCTTTTAAATTATTTTAAGTGAAACATAAAATAATTTAATTTTGTTTAAAACTATATTAAAACATTTGTTCTATAAAAAAATTAACACTTAATTTAGTCTTGAATTTAGAAAGTTTAAAATGACTGGCCTCTTCTTTAAGAATTATTTTAATTTCCTTTTAGACAGAATTTTGTATTTATTCCAAAGAATTTCGCATATTTTATATTTGATTCATTGATGAAATTAGGGAAATTTAAATTCAGTATATGATCTACAAATTTCAAAATGCAAACTTAAAAATGAAATTTCTTAAAACATATTTATTTCTATAGACATCAACTTGTGACACAACCTACTTCGCCAAAAGTACAAAACTTACTTTCAAGTCGATCGCCGTCTCCAATATCTGTCAAAAATCGAAAAGAGAAAAACACAAACCTAAAAGCCAATTCAAGCCGAAATGAAAGAACTAAAATTTATGAAAATAAAAGACCTCTCAAAACGTTTTCACCCATTAGAACAGCCGCTATACATAGTAAGTATTTACGAGAATGATCCATGATGATTTATACTGAAGCTGATGCCCCTCAACGAAACAAGGACGAAATCCCCTCTTTTCAGAAAATTTATTATTTAACTGCTTTGATCATTATTTTTAGAGTATGCCCCAAAGAGTTGTGACTATGAAACAACGAAAGAGTTTCTCAAACTATTAAAATATTTTGTTTACAGGATTTATCTCATTTATGAAAATCAAAATTTTTCTAATATGTAAAAATATTTTTGAAAAACGCTTCGTTGTTTCATATTTTCAACATTTTGGAAATTTATTGTTGTATTTAAATCATTAGAAAGTCGACGTGATCTGTCCGACACAAGTAGTAGATCACGTAACTCATCAGTAGAATCACATAAGAATTCCACTCAATCAAAATATTCAGATTCATCACGAGCCCTAAAAATGCGAATGAGATCAAGTGAGGAGGAATTCAAAACATTGGAAACCCGTATAAATGCTTTACAACAACTACTCAAAGAAAATACAAATATGTACTAAATAAAGCCATTAAGTATTTAACGAAATAGCATTTTTATCTTTCATATAGCATATAAGTATGCAATACGCATAGATATATGAAAGATATAGGATTCATGTTTTGACAATTGTAGTAGACAGTTGCACGCAATTGTTCCGCAAAAGTTTTTCTTTTTTTATATAAACACAATATGGCGGAATGTGCCATTTTTTTCACAAAAAATCAATTTTTAAACTAGGAGGCTGAACATAATAGTACCTCGCATTATATGTGAATAAAAAAGTCCCGGCCATGTCTCGGTTTTGTACAAACGCGACGTTGCCACGTTCAAAGTTTAAAAAATAGTGCAATATATCTCAGAAACTATAAAAGATGGGACATTTAAATAAATTTTATTGTATAGGCCACCTAAAGCTCCTTCGATTTTATTTGAAACATTTTTTTTTAATTCACAATTTAACATGAATACAGGTTGTTTTTTGTTTTGCAAACTTTGCGATTAATTCTCGAAAACTTTCGCTGTAATTTTTTTTAAACTTCTTGTACCGAAAGTTCCTTTAATATTTAAGGGATTAAGGGCCGGTTTATCAATATTTGGTTAAACGTGTTTGTTAGATAACGGCAATTAGCAACATCAGTTTATTATATATTCTTTAACTAAGAGTTTAGTAACAGTAGGTTTTAAAACTTAATATTGGTTGCACTGAGCATTAAAATAAATATTTCCCATTTGTTGAAACGTATCTGTTTTATATTTCAACCGCGAAATCAATTAACTTCGCTTAAATCAATTAACTTACATTTTATAAAAATGGCTGATTACGTGAAAGATTTATTATTTAGTGGTGATTAGGATGAAGATATTTACAATTTTTTAATATGGGAAAGAAAGCCATATACCATCCGCCCGAGGAGAAATATTTTTGAAGATTGAGATGATAAAGATTTTTTATAAGATTTAGGTTACGGAAAGAAACTGTCTTACAGATTCTCGTACTTATTGAACATAAACTAAAGCCTGTAACCAACAGGTGCGTAATACTTATTATTACATAAATAAATTTTGCTAATAGTTAATACATAATTTTAGAAATCACGCTATTCATCCAATCGACAAGTTACTATTGGCATTGAGACTATGCAACTGGATGTATGCTAACGACTGCAGGAGATTTTTTAGGTGTAGATAAAAGCAGCGCATGTAAAATAGTATAGGAAGTAACTTTTGCTATTACTGCTTTATCTAGATATTTTATTAAGTTGCCAGCAAATGTAGAAGAAAAAAATATTATCCAGGAAGCATTTTATAGAAAAGCTCGAATTCCGAGAGTTATTGGATCTATTGATTGTAACCATGTACGAATGCAATCACCTGGTTTGTTGAAAAAATAAAATTCATTTTGGAAATTATAACTTTTTGAAAATTATTTCAGGTGGTAAAAACTCTGAAGTATACAGGAAAAGAAAAGGATTTTTTTCTATAAATGTTCAGATAGTATGTTCACCGGACTTGGAGATTATTGATATCGTTGCACGATGGCCAGGGTCAACACATGATCAAACAGTATTGAATAATTCTCGTTTAAAGTATAGACAAAAAAATAATTAATTTGAAAATAGCCTATTAGTTGCTGATAGTGGTTATGCTAACACTTTGCATGTGATAACGCCTTTACTGCAGACTAGAAACGCCGTGTAAAAGCCTTATAATGAAGCAGTAATTCGTACTAGGAATCCTGTGGAAAGGCAATATGGTGTGCAAAAGCGATGATTTCTTATTTTATCTTTAGCACTTCGAATAAAATTAGAAACTGCCTAGCAATAATTGTAGCGACTAGTGTGCTACACAATATTGTTTGTAAATATACTGAAGATATACCACCACTGGATCCAGAAACTGCTCAACAAATAAATTATGAATAAGACTTTGTCGTTGAGCCAATTCAACACAGCAAGAGATCAATTATTATCTGATTATTTTCCTGGTTTAATATAATATAACAAAAATCACATTTTGTTTTACTGTATTAAACGCAATACATGTCATAATAGAAATAAAATTCAAGCTTATATAAAATATTTATTTATTTTCTGAGAGTTTAATTTGCAATTTAAGGTACTCTATTTTCAATGCGTGTTCCTCCCTCATATGATGAAGTTTTAATGCATGTTCCTCCTTCAATTGCTGTATCTTTAGGGTATTTTCCTTCACCATTAGTGCCTGCCTCAAAGTAGATGTATCTTTCTACGCCTATTAGTTCTTTTTGGCTGTAGCAAGAGCTTCAAATTTTGCACCAGCTGATGAATGACACTTTTTTGGTATCAATGGTCTTCGTCTACTTGACCAATCTGCAGATCTAAAATTACTTTTAGAGTCTTTTAGAAAGCAAGAATTCATGAAAAAAAGTGTGTAAATTTTTCTTAACACACTCATATTTTGTTTCGCACCCGTCCTAGGCTAAAATGTGAGAAATTGAAATATAAATACTTGAAATCAAAATGCAAGTTACAGATCCAGTACTTGTAGCAATAAATTCAAGTCAACTTTTCCTTCCACATAACTCCATCCAAAAAGTGAATAAAGAGCGGAGGTAGGCCGAAGCAATGCGGACATCGGAGCTGTCCGCTTCGTAGGCAAGTACAGGGACCGAGGGATTAATGGGCAGGCGATTTATAGATTACGCTAGTTTTATTTAATTTACCCTAAACAATCATTGAATTCAATACACGAGTTATAAAGTGACATTAAAAACTAAAATGTTTTGTTTTGTTCAAAATATAATACAACGAATGACTTCCACTATGTGAAAGATGGGTTGGCGATCACGTCCACGAATTTTTATAGTGTTAACGTGATGTTTAAACTAAATCTCCATTTAGAAATTTTCTGAAAAGTAAAGAAATGCAAAAATTCAAGTAACAGAAAATCTTTTCTACAACTTCAAAACAGTGCCTGTGTCAAATTGATATTTTATTTTTAATTGATATTGAAAACAATGGAAAAAACTACTATTCTTAAAATAAATCTATAAACAAAGCTAAAATAAAAAATTCAAGTTATGAAAAACCCTCTGCACTTAAATAACGTAATATATTTTCCTTAAAAAGCAAATTTAATCAGTACAAATTGATAAATAAAATTTATTTCAATATATATTTAAAAGTATAAATCATTCAAATGGCATGAATTTCAAATATAATAAATTTATGATAAAATAAGGTTCTTTACACATATTTTGTTTTAAAACAATCTAATCTTTATTTCCACTATATATAAAACATTTAAACTGTAATAGATAAAATAATAAAAAAGAATATATGGGTTAATACAAATTATAGAGTATATGTAATCTCTATGCGTATCTTCGATCATCACCTTTCCCAGCCATCCAATCTTCAATTTCCTCAATAGTACGTGGCACTTTAGTCATATTGAAGCATCCAGTTTTCGTAATATAAACATCATCTTCAATACGAACGCCGCCAGTACCTCTGAACCGTTCCAATACACTTACAACAAAATATTTCGATAATTTATCATCCTTCAAAGCTTTATTCAGAAGAACATCAATGAAATAACACCCAGGCTCTATCGTAAGACACATACCCTCCTGTAATATCCTAGCCATACGCAACGCACGCTGATGAAACGCTTTTGGTCTTTCCGGCGCATCTTTTAAATAGCCGCCAACGTCATGGACATCAAGACCAATTAAATGGCCTAAACCATGTGGCATAAAAATACCTCCTAATCCAACTTCCATCATTTCATCTATGGATCCTTGTATAATACCAGCGTTTTGAAGACCTTCCAAGATTTTCTTGTGTGCAAGATTATGCATGTCTAACCAATTGATTCCAGGTTTACAAGCGTCAAAAACAGCTTGATTAGCTGTGAGAACAGCATAATAGATCAATTTTTGATCATTAGTAAATTTACCATTTACAGGAAATGAACAAGTAATATCAGCAGCATAACCATAATAGTTGGCACCCATATCGAACAAGCACATATCTCCATCCTTTATTTCTTTAGCATTAGGTAAAGCTGAATGGCCGTAATGTAAAATACCGCTATTTGATCCAGACCCGCAAATACAAGTGTAAGAAACAAAACGACATCCGCCTTTCTTATAACAGTAATTTAAAAATTTTGATTCAAGTTGGTATTCAAATGCGCCTGGTTTAATCGTCTTCATAATTTGTCTATGTGCTGCTGATGATATTTCTGTAACATATTTCATTACCTCAAGTTCCTTATCTGTTTTAATCATTCGTAATAAACTTATAGCATTATAGAGAATTGTATCATCAACTTTAAATTGGTCAATACCCTTAAAATCAATTTTGGCAGTTGTTAATCCACTGTCGGAATTAGTGCCCTTCATTGTTAATAATCTGCTTGGAGAAGATTTTCCCAATACTTCGGCAATATCATCAACATAGAATGCTTCTTCAACTCCATACTTCTTTTTAATATCATTTAATGTAGGTAATGCGCCTAACCAATAGCAACTTTCACTATCATTTTTTGGGATAAACAATGTTGATTTACATGTTTTAACATTTATGCATCCGTAACAACCTGGTACAGTTATACCAAATGCCCACATAAAGTATGATTCTTGTCTAAATAAGTAATTTATGTCGGTATCGTTGAATGGTACATCTACACCACCTTGTAAGACAACAAAAGCATTATCTGGACATGACGCTTGCAATTTGTGACAAAGACGATGACGATTTCTAACAAACAAATCCAAAGGCACTTCAAATGTAGTTAGACCCATTGACAGCAATCTGAAACAACAATACAGTGTAAAATACATAATAAATTAGTTTATTTTATTGGAATTCTCGTGGAGCACACAATATTTGCAGCTACGTGATGCATTTCAGGCACCTAGGCTGGCTGGGGTATCCTTAAACAACTAATGAGTGTTGATGTTGCTTTCTATTAAGAACATTCGCACTAACAGAGGGCCAAATCAAAAGGAAATTTAGTTATAGAGCAAATGAGTAAAAAATATTATTCTGTATTCGATCTCTGAGGGCCTCAATAACTTTTTAACTTGAACCCTACTAGAATTGAATTTATCTGGCTGAGGTAGCAGACTGTACAGTGTGCATTGTTATCGTTACCATATTTGCCGTGATAGAGGAGATGGTCGTCTATGTGGATTTTGTACAAGAGATAAAATTATGACTTTTAGTACCTTTAGTATTATTTACTAGAGGGTCAAGGCTTGATCTTTGTAAAACAATCAGGTTAAATCAAACAAACCCCTACTAACTCGTATCGTTATAACTATACCAATGTTGGTAACCCTAGTATTTAATCATTTCGTGAAGAAAGAGGTTATAAAAGAATTGATAAAGAAGCTTTGTTTAAATTGTTTTCAAATTTAATTTCCTCTGTATATTTTATCATGTTTAAATAACTTAGTTCAAATCACTCCCCTTTTCTCTAATTTTGTTCACAGTTGTCTTATTTGTTAAAAAAAGCAATGATTACTTACTTCTTTAAATAAAAACTTTAAAATATTGTGATTACTGCACAGAATAATTTCAACACAAAGTCGCCCAATAAAACAATAATTTTATACTGAGTTGGTTGGTTGTAGAGTTGTTATCAGGACGAGGCACTTGAGATAACTAAGTACAATGCAATTTCAATTGATTTCATTTACAAAACACATTAATAACGCACATACATTTCTTAATTAAAGATGTTTACAATTATTTCATAATTTTCCCTTATTTCGATAAATAAATACATTTGAATCCAGATGATGGCTTGATAAATGATTTAAATATTAACATGACTGACTGACAGAAATTTACATATAAAAATGAGTAATATAAGGCTACCAAAACTTAATCGGAATCTTTTGTCTGTGATTAACAAAAAGTCACGAAACAAAAACCCTACGTGTTTGTAGATAAATTGATTGGAATTAAAATTACTCTAAAAGAAATTATCATGACGATCACAGGACTGACGATTCTAATCAATTCAAAAGGAACTATGTATATTATTTTTTTTGTTTTAAGTGGAGAAACATTCAAAAGGCGAAGGATGCCCGAGCATCCAACAGTGTGGGGCTTCTACCGCACTAAAACTCCACTCCCCGTAGGGATTGTATATAGGTTAGGGAACTTGGAGAGTTTGTTTGAAGAAGGCTTTAGGATTTATCATACTCTTCAGCTTGGAACTGGTAATTAATGGAATGCTTTTAGAATTTTGGTAAGCTGATAGCTTGCAGATAAGATATGCGCTATAGCATTCGCTTTACAGCCTAGGGAACCTGCAATACCTTGGCCGTAGCATGGTCAACTGATGAGGGAGTTTGGTTTCGTGGGGTGAGCTGATTTGCTGGTTGTCTTGTATATTTATGTCCTTGCTTGGCTGCGCAAGTCGGTGTTAGTTGACCTGAAATAGAAAATAAGGATGTTGTGGAAGGGATTGTTTGTTTTTTGTCTTTTTTGTTTTTTCGATTTTTTTATTTTATTTTTATTATTTTTTAATTTTGTCTTTTTGTTTTTTTTTTATAATATAGGTGTAAGAATCATCTTAGAGACATTGGGATTAATTCAAGCAATATCTTAGAGATCCTCACGAGGTTTCTGCATGGTTTGGATAATTCGAGCTAGCGGATGTGGGAAGGGTCTGCTTGGCAGTTTGCTACGGTGGTGACACTGACTGGATATCTAATTAGAAAGTGTAGAATATAGAACAGCTCTATAGTCTATCAGTGGCCTAATATAGGTTTTGTAAGTGTCATGCAGAGTTTTTGTATGACAGCCTCTAAAGCGTCCTCTGAGTGGAGATCAGGTTCACGCGTTTGCGTACCCTGGAAAGAATGTAGTTTAGGTCAGAATTCCAGTTAAAAGTTTTATTAAACCAGACACCTTGATAGCAGATTTCGTCTTTTAACGAAATAGGTTCGTTCCAGAATAAGAGTTTGATGTGGGCGCGGTATTGATGTTTCATTTTGACATGGTTCGGACGCTGAAAGAAGATGGCTTGAATGTTACTCAGATTAGGAGTGATGCGCCATTTTTGCGCCCATTTTGAACAATTGCGTAAAGATGACTGCAGATGACGGTTTCCAGTTTCCGCTTTTAGGGAGCATGCCCAGTAAGCTGTGTCATCAGCATACAGAGCACTATGGGTATCTGGAGTGGCTGGGGGTTGGAGATCATAGTAATACGTGATGTACAAAAGAGGAGCAAGGACAGGCCCTTGTGGTACGCTAGATTGAAGTTGTATGGATCTGGAGAGCGTGTCTTCGAAGTGGTACGTGTCTTCGAAGTGTCTTCGAAGTTAATTTGGGTGGTACGGTCGGATAAATATGATTGGACCATCTTCAGTACGTTAGGGTGAAGGATATGAAGCTCATGGAATTTACGAACTAGCGCGGCATGCCAGACAGAGTCAAAAACATGAGAGATACCTAGAAACACTGTCACAGCGCAATGACCATTGTTAAGTGCCCTTGTGATATCTGTTTGAAATTTTAGAAGAGAGTCCATGATAGAGCGTTCATCTCTAGACAGTTTCGCAGGCAAGATGTGAAGATTCTTTCAAACATTTTTCCTAAGACGTTAAGAAGTGTGACTGGTCGATATGATGAAACATGTCTAGGGTGTTTTCGAGGTTTAGGAATCATGACCGTTTGGCCAGTTTTCCAATATATTGGGAAGTGCCCCAATAAAAGGCATTTATTGAATATCTCGGTTAGAAGCGATATGGTCTCAGCAGGAATATGTCTGAGGATACGACGAGTTAAAGCGTCTGAACCAGGAGTGGTGTTTTTGTCTTTGTTTAGTGTTTCGGATTCATCATCGCAGGTGATAGGATACAGAATATCGTTCTGTTTCGGATAATCTATGAGTGGTGTGGGGCAAATGAACAAATCGTTCATCAGATTGTTTGTTTCTTCAAGAAAATTTGGCTCGAAAAGTACGTTATTAAGTACTTTATACGTGTTTTCCAGATAGTCAGCGAAAAGTTCGGCTTTAACAGGAAAGTTGTTTAGAATTTGACCCTGATTATTTGTCAGGTGAGATTCTGGAATAATCTTTTGACCCGTAAGTTGCTGGAATTTTGCCAAAATTGCTTACCATTGCGCTAATCGAGTTTTGATGTGGCTTCAACCCAACACTCTTCCCTATTCGCAATTATATTGCGCCGAACAAGGGCATTGAGTCTGTTCCACTCCGATTTAATGGCAGGGTCTCTCCGAGCAATAAATTCGCCTTTTCTCTCGTATCATATTAATGATATCCGGGGGAAGAGGATGCCTATTTCGGAATACGGTTTCAGAGGAATACTTTCTGAAGCTGAATTTTTTATGATGTCAGATAAATTGGCAACAGTGGTGTCTATTTCAGATGGGCTGCTCATAGGTTAGTTAAGCAAAAGACTCTGGCACAATACATTGAATAGGACTTTCAGTGACTACTATATGATCAATAATTGAAAGGCCAGAGTAACAGAAAGTAGGTTCTGAATTTCTGATACGTTGTAGTGGAAATTGAGTGAAGCAGTTAGTGAGAATTTCGACGTTTGGATTTGTTTGCCGAGTCGCCAAAATCCACGTGCCGAGCGTTAAAGTCGCCCATAATTATCGCTTTCGGAAGAAGTGAGATCAATTGAAGAGAATCTTGAGAAATGGTTTCAGTGGGCAGCATATAATAAGAAAAGAAGGTGACTGTAAGATTTGTGAAATGGACGTTTGCCGCCACACACTCAAAATGTTGAAGTTGTGGAGGAAAGTGAAACGGAGTACTAGCATAATTACTATGGATGGGCAAAGCAGTTCCTCTCATTTTTCCTAAGCGACTATTTTGCTGAAATACTTTTGAGTAATTATGGCTTTCCGTTGGTATCGATATTTTAGAAAAAATATATGGACCAAAATATGTAGAGCTGAATTAGGACATTTCATAATTACTAGATAATTTCTATCATTATAATTACATTTTTGTTCACGAAAAACGAAAGCGCAAAAACCATTATACAACATACATGTGTTTCTAATTCGTTTAGCAAAGATAAAATTTTAACGCAGATTTTACTTTGAACAAATACTAAAATTAGTGTTTCATCAGAAACAAATAAACATTTCTTAAAAACTTGTTAAAATTTTCTGTATTGTAAACGGCCACACAGATAAACCAGGAACAAAATGCTTCTATATTCCAGTTTTGCACGATATGCAGAATAGAGCATCTAAAGAAAATGACAATAACAATTCTTCCGTTATAACATATTATTTCCTAACAAAAATATTTGATTTTATGTAAAACAGGTAAATCTCATTGTTTATATTACGATGGTAACCCTATTCAGTACTTTTATGAAATCAAATGAGACAGTTGTTTATTTTGATCGGCAATGGTGCCGTATTAAAACATATAAAGTGTTGCTAATCCTAAAGAATACAATCGATAATAGCTTTATTCCATATAGATCAAGTTGAATGGTAATTATACATTATCAACTTAGTAATTATTTGACATTTCCTTATTCCAGTGCGTCTATTGATTTGTCGCAATGATTGAAGCCACTTGCTGTCAATTTCGATAGCTATTGATGATACAAGCATATGTTGGCCTTCTGGTGGTCGAATTAAGCAACTGAACGTAACTGGAAGAAAAAATTTGTTTACTCATTTCATTACATGTTGAATTTGAAATTTATTGTTTATTTTTATATATTTATAAATGTATTTCAAAATTTATATATATATATATATGTACATATGTTTATATAATCATACGACGTAGGTAGTTGCAGTATAATAATAACATATACTTTTTAATTATTGCAGTCAAAGATTATATATATATATAATCAATATTCAACTAAGTGTACTATCGTTTTTTGATAACTATCAATTGACTTATATTAAAATCACGCAAAACATAAATATTTTTAAGAATGCATAAATTTTTTTACAATAAAATGTTAAATAATCAAAATAGTACGTAAAATGTTTTTCCGAAAAAGTTTAGATATATATGAAATCAAGAACAATATGACAACACAGCAATTCACATTTCATGTTCATTTGTCGAATGAGTTTGAGGTGAGTTTATCAATAATGTCGAAAAATTGAAATTACTTATCAAATATAAAAACTGCAATTTTCATAAGAACAAATTCAAATTAAAAATGAAACCTATTGCAAATCATTACTTAGTAACTGCACATAAACCGACTGCTGTAACGGCTTGTGTCACAGGTATGTTAAAAAAACGTGTTTTAAATTTATATCCTTCCGCTAACTTAACCTTGTTATAGGTAATTTTACCTCTCCAACGGATTTAAATTTAATCGTCGCAAAAAATACTCGCTTGGAAATTTATTTGGTTACACCTGAAGGTTTAAGGCCCATCAAAGAAATTGGACTTTATGGCAAAGTGGCTGTTATGAAGTTATTCAGACCACAGGTATGAATAATATCGTGCTGAGTTTCTGCAAGTTACATTTAGAATTTAAATTGATCAATATGAACCACTGATGCAATGTTATACGGTTATACATTTTTTAGCATGACAAAAAAGACGTATTATTTTTGGTAACGATGCGTTATAACGCTATGATTTTGGAATGCATAAATGAAGTTGGCAACTTAGAAATCATAACGAAAGCACACGGCAATGTCTCTGATAGAGTAGGAAAACCTTCAGAAACTGGTATTTTAGCTGTAATTGATCCTAAAGCAAGAGTTATTGGCCTCCGATTATATGATGGGTTATTTAAAATCATACCACTTGATAAAGATAACAGTGAATTAAAAGCATCAAATATAAGGTAAGTGATTGAGTTTGTATTATTAAATTACGTTTATTCTTCGAACATTTATACCAGAGATAAACTGAGGCTTGTCTTTGGCTTATGGATACACGCCGAAAATGAAAAATCATACCTTATTTAAAAGCTCATTCAACATCAAGAACAGTGGTGCATATCGTATCTTGGTGCTTTTTTTGTTTAGGAGTTATAGCCCTTCAAAGTGCCCCAGCATGCCTAATAGAAATCACTTTAAACACTTCACGCTATTTCAGCGACTAAAACTGCAGTACACGGTTACTATGACTATGGTATGATAAAGATTTGTTTTATCACCATGAAACAGAATTAATATTGTTTTTTCATGCTCCTTTTCAATAAATTTCTGTAACGGTAAAATTAATTGCAATTTATTTCCCAGTACCATTTCATGATGTCATTTTAATGACAACAGGAAATGATGTTATTTCAATGACCATTTCATGTCACGCCATTTCATGACATGAAATAGTCATTGAAATGACATTTCATGCAATCGGTAAAATGACATCATGAAATGGTACTCGGAAATAAATTGCAATTCAGTTTCATGGCGCTGAAACAAATCTGTATACATCATAGTAACCGTGTACTGCAGTTTTAGTTGCTGAAATAGCGTGTATAGTGTTTAATAAGTGATTTCTTTTAGGCGTGTTGGGGCACTTTGAAGGGCTATAACTCGTGAACAAAAAGAGCCACCAAGATATGATGTGCACCACTGTTCTTGGTGTAAGATCTTTCAAATAAGGTATGATTATTCCTTTTCGGCGTGTGTCCATAAGCCAAAGACAAACCTAAACTGATTATATAAGAAGCTATAAACTTATGACTATTATTTATATCAATAAAGTTCTTAAAAAAATTAGTATGTTGAAATTGAAGAATCATTAATTTCTATAGCTAGGGTTTGATTTAATGACACACGTGGAAAACTAAAAATCATACTTTACTTGTAACCCTTTAAGGCTCTTTTCGTTCAAGAGTTACAGCCTTTAAAGTGCTTCAACAGGTCTAAAACAAATCACTGATATAACGCTTTAAATACGATACCACCCACAATACCGCATTATACATCACAAAAATAAATGTCTGTAACTGTAAAATTAATTGAAGTTCTTTATGGTTGCCTTTACATACATTTTAAGAAACGACAGCCATTTAAGAAAATATATAAAAGGCTATAATAAAATTCATTTGACAATTACAGTAATTCATTAAAAACATTATTCGTCAGTTTAATGTAATTATAACAAATTTTTATACATTCTCAACGATGGTATAATGTGGGTTTAGTGGGTGATATAATGTTGATAGCGTGTTATTTTTTTTAGACCTGTTGAAGGGCTGTCATTCTTGAACGCAAAGGGCCTCCATAATATGATGACTGCTGGGCACAGTGCATAAAGATCTTTCAAAGAAGGTATGATGGGATCTGTATATTTATTCTATAATTATTAATCAAAGAGTAAAATCCGCAGATTTTTATCGTTTGCCAACTATTTTTGTGATCTATCTATACATAGCCATGCGAACTCATTTCTACTGGTGCAATTAATAAAGGCTATAAACAGCCTTTTATGCGAATCATCTGAAATTATGGAATTGCATACAAATTAAAAATACATGGTCAGTTAGATGTATTTTAAGTTTGATAAAATCTTCTATAATAATAATATATTATCAATAATAAATATTTTGCTTCTTAAACATATTACAAGTGTTATCGAATTATAATTATTGTAACCACTTGTGTCGTTGTAAGATATGGTTTCTTTAGGGAATGTTCGCCTTGGAAAAGATTTTTTGTTTTTAAACCATAGTTTTCCAAACTTTTTCTAGCAATCATCTACGTTCAAGACATAAATTTTGTATTTTTTTCTATTATTTTTCCGCGTTCAAATCGTTAGAGTTAAATAGCAGCTAATGATACATTACTGCTTAGACCGTTAAATTACTAAAAAAGCAGAATAAACCTATGCATTTTCATACAATGTTTTAAATTTGAAAAGTAGGAAAACATTAAGAAATTGCATTGCGTTAATTGATTAATTCAAGAGTTGATTCATTTACTTGAATGAGAAATTGACGCCTTCAAATAATCGCATAATAACTTTTCCACGTCTTCGGCCATTTTATTGATTCTTCTTTACTCAAAGGAAGATTCCTGATGATATCTTACACTGAGTTCAGGTGTCAGATGTCATTATTTCTGTTTTTGTTAAGTAATGTTAAGTAATATAGCAGTAATGTATCATTAGCTGCTATTTAACTCTAACGATTTGAACGCGGAAAAATAATAGAAAAAAATACAAAATTTATGTCTTGAACGTAGAAGATTGCTAGAAAAAGTTTGGAAAACTATGGTTTAAAAACAAAAAATCTTTTCCAAATATAATGTTCATTTAACCTAATATATTTTGCTGGAAATGCTTCTTAATAATTTTGTTTAAATCAGGAAAATCTTGACAAAATTGTTTAAGATTTTCTTGAAAATTTGATTCAAGCACATAATTTATTTTGTGTGTGTAATGATTTGTTAATTATAACTCAATAAATGATTAGATTTGTTATAAATAGGACACAAAGTGTATACAATATATTATAGTGTGTACAATATATACAATATTTTATGAATTTGAATAATTTATGACCAAGTAATCTTAGTTAAAACGAAAAATATGACATTATTTATTTATAGAATGGATGAGTTACAAGTTCATGATATAGAATTTTTACATGGTTGTATCAATCCAACGATAATTTTAATTCATCAAGATTTGAATGGGACACATGTAAAAACACATGAAATATCCTTGAGAGACAAGGAATTTGTGAAAACACCATGGAAACAAGATAATGTTGAATCTGAAGCATCAATGGTTATTCCTGTACCTTCTCCACTGGGCGGTGCAATTATTATAGGACAAGAAAGTATTTTGTACCATGATGGTATTACTTCAATTGCAGTTGCACCCCCAATCATTAAAGTTAGTGAGCATCTTCCTAGATTCTTTGTTTCCTTGTAAAATTCCTTTTTAAATATTATTTTTTAATTAATGTGATATTGTTGATTTTAATAACACTTATAGAATTTTAAATAATTTCGTTTATTTTTGCATAGCAAAGTACAATTACATGTTACGCAAAAGTCGATCCAGGCGGTCTGCGGTATTTGTTAGGAGATTTAGCTGGCCATTTATTTATGCTGTTTTTGGAGGTGGAAACACGCGGCGAGAGTTCTTCGATTGTTAAGGACTTAAAAGTAGAACTTCTAGGTAATTTTCTAAATTCACGATTTTTTGCTTTACAAATGTTACACATAACAGAAGTTATTGCATATTATAACATCTCTTAAAATTAACAAAATTTACCATATTTGTGCAGATTAATATGGACAAGACATTTTTTCTGTAAAGATAATTTTTAATACTAATGTGTTTGCTTTTGTTTTGGAGTGCCGTCTCTATACATTTTTGCACAGGTCTTATTAGTTATTTACGGTGGTTTTGGATTTTAGCATCTTACCTTTTTTATTTTTATCTTTCATATACTAGATACTTATGTAATACGTTAGGTATAGGAAAGATATAGGAATAATGTTTGGACAATTTTTTCTATTGCATCTTAATACATCTCTTGTCTTTACATTAGTGCAAACCATTTATACGTAATTCAAAGAGGTCACCCCAATGAATAATTTACCACAGAAAGAAATTTTTCAAAATATTTTATTGTTCAAAATTTTAAAAGAAAATCGTATTTCTCGGTGTCTGTGCGTACGGATCTAAGTATCTATGGATGTATGTTCCAGAATAACTACTTTCCAATGGGACCGATCTGAATGAAATTTGCTAGACAGATGCAAACGGTGACTCCGCAGAACGTTTTTCTAATTTTTTTTATAAATCCAATATGGCGGACAGTAGCTAGTTTTTTTTGTTCAGAAATTTCATATTCAAATTAGGAGGATGAAATTTTGCACACATATAGCACCTTGTATTATGCGTCAAATAAAAAAGTCCCATGTTGCCATATTTTGTAGGAAGCGGTGTTGCCGCGTTTGCAGTTTTACAAACTTTTTGAAATATCTCGGGAACGATAAGAGATAGGATATTCGAATAAACTTTATTGTATAGGCTATAAAAAGGCCCTTCGATTGTTTTTTTCTAAAATCACAATTTAATATATATACAGGGTGTTTTTTGTTTTGCAAACTTTGCGGTTCATTTTCTCAGAAATTAGGCATGTAATTTTGATTACATTTTTTGCGTCGAAAGTTCACTTAATGCATAGTGATTAAGCGAGTTTTAAAAAATCATATATCATAGGAGTTTTAAAAAATCGCACATCATAGCACTGGAGTAATTTGACCTTCGAAAAAAAATAGTACTACCCTAAGTATCTCGGTTCCTAGGAAAGTTGGAAAAATGAAAGTCGGGGAACGTATGTAAGTATTATGTGTCAAATGAAAGTAATGCCATTCCTGTAAGTGATATAGGAGCGCGACGTTGCCACATTTAAAATTACAAATTTACAAAATAGGACACTTGAATAAACTTTATTTTATAGGCCGAAAGCTCGTTCAATTTTATTTGAAACATTTTTTTCAAAAGTGTTTTTTGTTTTGTAAACTTTGCGATCGATTTACTTGAGACCTATTGTACTACATTAAATATCTCGGTTCCAATGAAAGTTGAAAAAATAAAACTTGGGGAACAAGTGTAGGACTCAGGGACCTCAGTTTTACGCAAAGCGGGCACAAGAAAAGGTGACTCAAAAGCGGTAGTGGGGAAAAATTAAGTCAAAAACGGCAACAGACCGCGTAAAAGCGGACAAATCCATAAGACCAAGGCACAATAGTGTCTAGCTCAATAGTACAATAGAAATTAGCGGAAAAGAGTCAACATGGGGGGTAGGCCTTGCCTTGAGACCTATTGGCAAATATTGACCTATTGTATGCAAATATGGGAAAAATGTTAGTCAAGAGCGCCGTTGGAAAATTGTAGACCGGGGGATTCATGAATAGGCGATTTATAGGTTAGACTAGTGTTGTTTAATTTTCTGTAAACACCATTGTGCTAATTAAATTTAATAGACGACAAAAGTTGAACTAACAGGTTCAACTTTTGTTTTATGCAAGATATAACAAAAAACGTAGGACTTCCAGTATATGAAAGTTTTTACTCTCGTTTCATAGATGTACCGCAAATTCTCGATTGGATTTCGGTCTGAATTGATTTTTCACAATAATGAACGTGATTCAAGGTCTTGATAAAAAACTATTGTTTCAAGATTTTTTCTTGATCTGTTCAAGATCTTTTCTTGAAGTTCATGGTTCATTTGATTGTGCAAGTGCAAGCCTTTTGTTTATTTTGGTAAGAATGATTTAAGCGTGTAAAAATGGGTCACTATTGGACGTGGAATGACTTTTATCCACCAAAAATATTTTTTAGTGACATGGCCGGTTTTTGCATATCTGTGCCTCAAACTTCTTCTTCTTTTTCATGGCAGAAGTCAAGAGTTAATGGGTTTCAAGGTTTTGGACCAATTTCTAGCAGTCGGTGCTTCACAGTTTAGCAATAGATAGACATGTAAGATGCCACTGATCTTTGTGGGATTCAGCGTACTGTTTCTTATCAGTATGCGATTATTTTGGTTTTTTTTCGGATACACTTTCCATTAATCGAGGGTAAAATTGGGCCTGTTTACAGGTCGATTAGCTTATTGATTGCACTTTTATAATTTCCACACTCTTCTGCTATCTGCTTTTAAGTAATTTCAACATAATTAAACAGCCTTCGAATGGATTTCTACTTACGAGTAAGATATCCATTACTCGTACAGATTAAAACTGTAATTCAGATTTACCTTATAAACCAAATCTCATACTTAATAAAAGAAAGTCGCAATACTAAAATTTTCTAAATTACTTTGCGAACAATATGTCCACAAAACAGAAGTAAAATTGATAGCATCATGAAAAATTATGTTGCCTAGATTAATTTGTACCGTAGTGTATATTTCTAAATACACGATTTTTGTAAATATCAACAAACTATGTTCTTTTGAATTTACCATGCCTAAGGTGAAATATCAATTCCGGAATGTATAACATACTTGGATAATGGTGTTCTATTTATTGGCTCCCGTTTGGGTGATTCTCAACTCGTCAAATTAAATACGAAACCGGATGATAATGGTTCATATGTGACACCAATGGAATCTTTTACAAATCTAGCTCCTGTTTTGGATATGTGCGTAGTGGATTTGGAACGACAGGGTCAAGGACAATTGGTCACGTGTTCGGGAGCATTCAAAGAAGGATCATTGAGAATTATACGAAATGGTATTGGAATACAGGAACATGCGTCCATTGATTTGCCGGGTATTAAAGGCATGTGGGCATTGAATATTGCGTCCGGTTAGTGTTTTTTTATTTATTTAGTAACAAACATTTACTGCAGCGATTAGGTGGCTTTATTATTGCCAATATATTTTAGATAGTAAATTTGACAATACTTTGGTACTATCTTTCGTTGGACAAACGCGAATTTTAAGTCTTACTGGCGAAGAAGTTGAAGAAACTGATATTTCCGGTTTTACTTCAGATCAACAGACGTTTTATTGTGGCAATGTTATTCATGATCAGGTAGAGTTCATCTTATAAAAACTGTTTTCAGTATTTTTACTTACAACCATTGTAGGCTGTTCAAATTACTCCGGTTTCTATTCGTCTCGTATCATCGCAAACAAAAAATCTTTCAGCGGAGTGGAAATCGCCGAACGATAAAAATATCAGTGTGGTTGCATGCAATTTTGAACAAATCGTTGTTTCAACTGGTTCCGAACTGTTTTACATTGAGATACATCCGAATGAATTGATTTTAAAAGGGTAAGACATTATTATAAACTAGTCTTCATTTCTCTATTACATATATAATTTCACAACTATTATAAAAGATTCTACACGGGAAATAATGAGATGGGTTCTGGTTTCTTTACTTTTCTTCTTGTGACTATTGAGTTGATTATTTCCAGGCAATGTGGAGTTAAAAGAGATAATCATTTTTTTTTTTCAAAAAATGATTGGAATTTTTTGAATATTTATTACACACTTGATAACTTTAGATTAATTGAGTCAAGAGTCACTTTGTGGTATAATCCTGTTACTTTGTGGTGAGATCAATTGGAAGTGTGTTTACTTCCAATTGATCGTTAATTTTGAGTTACAGTTTTAATATGTACCAATTTATACCATACGTGGTAGTAACGAAGTAAAAACATGTTCATTTGATATTTTTTTGATATGTTCAACTTGCCTATTGATATAAACCACTGTCTCATAGATATACAGAGATGGCAGTGTCAGAATCACCAAGTGTTCAAAAGCCGCTCTGCAATTTGCTCTATAAGGTAATCCTACGACAATCCTAATTGCAAAAATTCTTATTAATTCTAAAAATTCAAAAATTCTAAATTCTTCAATAATTCTAAATTAGTCGAAAAATTCTTTGGCAAAAATTCCACGGATTGTGTAAATTAGTTTCTGGCTGTTTTATAGAGAAAATTGTCTTTGGTTTTAGATGGAGTTGAAGATAGTCTGTTGTACCGAAGCCAGTTTGTTGCCTGTTGAACATGAGAAGTTGACTTATTTATTAACTCAGTATATGTTTCTGCTGTGTAGACAGAAGTCGAGTCATCAGCGTATAAATTTTTTTAAATCGTCCAACTTAAAGATGTCATTTATAAATGTAAGAAATAAAACTGGTCCTAATATGGAACCCTGTGGGACTCCAATCTTTATTTCTTTGGGTTAGACTTTTCCTGGTTTATATCAACTGTTTGCAGACTATTGGTTAAATACAATTTAATAATTTTAATTAACTTTGATCAAAGTGATAATAGTCTCAATTTTTTAAATGAGATTTCATGCGGTACACAATCAAATGCTTTTGTAAGATCAAAAAACACCGCTTGCGCGTATTGCCCGCTCTCAAAAACATTCAATATGTTTTTCTTACAAAAAATGATAGAAAATTTTATTGAAAGTCACCTCACCAGAGACGTTTTCCGAGAAAATATGGTCTCAATTTATTTCATCTCGCTTCCTATAGAAAAGAAATAAACCACTTTCCGTTACTGGTCTATACCGTGTCAACTCTCTTTTGCTCGACCTTTTATCATTAATCTTATTCAGATATCTTATACTGACAAGCTATAGGTTTGTGATCTGAATTTGACCAGTCTGAATTTGACCAGTCTAAAAGTAACATTGTCTAGACAGTTTTTGTTTCTAATATGGTTATGTATTTGTGGGATAAATCCATAAGAGTTGCATAGATCATTAAAGATATGAAAATTATCAAAATTTTATATTGCAATCACCAATAGAAGCTACTGTTTTTTCTTGTTAAATAATTTTTGAAATACTATTTCCATTTGGTTAATAAAAAGATCGTACTCCCCTAGAGGTGATCTGTAAAAACACATAATTATTATGTTATAATAAATAAGCTCAACGGCTGTGAGTTCACAATGCACTTCAATAGAAAAGTTGTTTATATCATTTAAGATGTGTATGTTATGCGAAGTTATGGGTTCTTTTGTTAAAATGATAATCCCTCTGTGTTTTTTCATTCTTCTATTAAAGTTAGATACGACTTTATACCCCTGAACATGAAGTGCATCCGCCTCATCAACTTTTAGCCATGTCTGCAAGAACGCTCACGTTAAATTCATGATCATACAAATATGACTCAAGTATGTCTATTTTATTTTTTACACACTGTAGATTTATATAAAATAACGTTAAGGTATCCTTTGTATCATTACTTTATTCCGAAACAGTATAAGAACCTACAATTAGAATAATTAAATATACAATACTAAAATACACTATAATACTCTGTTCAATTACTGAGTCGACATCCTTGGGCGTACATTCAGTTAGTACAAGTACATTACTGTTTTTCAACTAAACCCAAAACTACTGGAAAGAATATTGTATTAGACGTATTGGTTATCAAAATCTTAAATTATAAATTAAAATTGTGGTTTAATTAAAGTTAAACATTGACGTAGTGCGCAAGTGTATACAGTGCCTGAAGGTGCAGACCCGAGGTCCAGAATCCTAGATTAACATCTCTCGTAAGTCTCTCTTAAATATTCCAAAGTACGCCTTCTAAAGAGTGATAGGGATAGAATTTTATAGCTAATTGGTAAGGAGTTCCATTTCTTGGCAATATTATAGGAATATGATCGCCGAAATATTGATGTCCTATGTACAGGCGGCGTGATGGTGCCTTTAAATCTGATGCTTAGATTGTGGACATTATGTCTATAGCTAATTTTATTGAATAAAATTGCTGGAGATTTATTTAGCGTTATTTTGTAGAAAGATGTGATATACATGTACGCGTGATATACATGTGCTCGTATATCATTTCTACATCAACTATATTTTCCAAATCAAGCATGATATGTAAGGAATGTATGATA
Organism: Adranes taylori; assembly: GCA_009867245.2. Taxonomy (NCBI): domain Eukaryota; kingdom Metazoa; phylum Arthropoda; class Insecta; order Coleoptera; family Staphylinidae; genus Adranes; species Adranes taylori. Next base: position 30,750 of record WYDF02253101.1, read on the forward strand.
TATGTTTTTCAGCGTGGAGTACCACTTTGTTGACACCTAATTGTAGTTAACGAATAGCATGTAGTAGAAACGAGAATGAGGAATTAACGTGGAGCAATAGAAATAAATAATATTTATTAGTTCTCCGAGAAACTTATTGTTTCACAGATCTAAGTTCACAGGAATACAATCAGTACAATGACAATGAAAGAAGAGTTTAGAAAAACTACCTAGATCGAAACTTATCCGCTTTTTTGAACATTGCAGGATGTTATGCGTATTTCTTATTGGAATATAGAGACATATTCCGCATTTTGGTAATAATTGATATATGAGTGGTCTTGGAGCAAGGTTGGAAATAGTTCTAAAACAAAATTTAATTTGAATTACAATACAGTATAAGTTGCAAATTAAAATGACGAATGCGACGACTCAAGTAAATAGAAAGGCAAATTTTCAACAAGCGTATTTTACTGTGTTTGAGTACTAGGCAGGTTGCTTGGAGAATGCAGTTATTTTAATACGATTATTTTACTAATTAAAATTAAAATGTTAAGTATGAAATATCTATTATGTTTCATGCAATGTGCTTACTGTGGATCAAGCTAGATTAATCTGCTGTTTTTCTTCGATAACTATTTTTATGATTAAACTCATGACTCTTTTGTGGCAACTGCTAGCCTTTCGCACCATGATTCTACTTGGATTTTTTTTCAAATACCGTTACTGGTTTTCCCGCAAAATGGTGAATGGAAAAGTGAATTACTGACAGCGGTTCTCAATATCTCTGTCAGTGCAATTTAGTTTTATTCGGTCTCCTTTATGTCATAATTTAATTTATGTGGAATTATTTGGACATAATTTATGTGGGTCTTAAAGTAATACTTAATGATCGCATTCTTGAATGATAGATCTTAGCAGTTATGTTATCGATCTTGATAGTAATCAGTTTGTATTATATAACAATCAAGAACCTATTCAACGATTGTTGATATTTTACACGTTGTAGAAGAGACAAACGCTTGAAAAACACGTCCGTCTCTTGATTCAACTATATTGGTCTGTTCAATGAGTTCTGGAATAGTGCCAGTTATTCCTATGGCTAAAGAGACCCCATGATATTTGTAAAAAGTTTGGTTTTGTTTACTTTTGATACTAGTTTCTGTTTTGTCCGTTAGTTGGAAAATCACTATAATATCGAATCAGATTAAATAATTTGTTTGTGTATAATAAGTACTTATTGGAGAAATTTGATTCTATTTTACAGAAATACTACATTAGATGTAGAAGTAGCTTGTTTAGATGTAAGTCCTTTAAATGAGAATTCAACGCGATCTGATTTAGTAGCTGTAGGATTATGGACTGATATAACAGCAAGAATATTACGTTTACCAGATCTTTCAGAAGCAACCAAAGACAGCTTAGGCGGTGGTAAGTTATTTTTTTATTAATATTGCAATACTTGTTTATCAATAATTTTCATTCATAGAAATAATTCCTCGTTCCGTATTAATGACGCGGTTTGAAGGCAGCAGTTATCTTCTATGTGCTCTGGGTGATGGATCCATGTTTTATTTTACATTAAATAAAGACTCTGGTCATCTATCGGATAAAAAGAAAGTCACTTTAGGTACACAACCAACAGTTCTCAAACAATTTCACTCACTTAGTACGACGAATGTGTTTGCGTGTTCAGATCGACCTACTGTTATTTATTCATCAAATCATAAATTGGTCTTCTCGAATGTTAATATGAAGGAGGTAATTTAATAGAAAAATTTCTTCATTGATTAAAAATTAGCTCTTTTTTTCTAGTTTTGCACAAATACGTTGTATTATTACAGGAATTCTATGATTACTTTTCACTAATAACATTTTATTTTATAGTTTGGTTTATGAATCTGTATGTAATTTGATAAAAATTAATCAAATCGATGTAATTAAAATCATTTCTAGGTAAATCACATGTGCAGCTTAAATGCAGAATCTTATCCGGATAGTTTAGCATTGGCGACCGACAGTTCGGTCACGATAGGTACCATTGATGAAATTCAAAAGCTTCATATAAGAACAGTACCCCTTCAAGAATCTCCACGGCGAATAGCGTATCAGGAACATTCTCAAGTAATTCTATTTTTTGTTTCATCTGATTTTTGTTTTCTTTTTATTGTAATTATTATTTTAACTTCTTTCTAGCTTAGTCCATTGAAAGTTTTTGTTCTAGGTGCATTCTCTAGAACAGGACTTCCCAAAGTGTGGTCCGCGGACCCCTTTTAGCTACGAGTAGTGTGCGGATAACTAGATACGCATAGGAGGGGAGAGCGCCGCTGTTTCAAACACATCATGTCGTCCAGTAGCATGCATTTGCATTAGGCTTCACCACAACACAATCTACACTACCGCTATGATAAACGGCAGTAATCACCCATTTATATAACCCTCTGAGCAAAGTCCAACAAATTTCATGTTGTTTTATAATTTTGGAAACAAGATTTTTTTAGCTTACGCCTTCCCTCCGCTCCTTACAGCTGAATAATTGATTACGGGTCCGTAAATTTTGGAACTACCCATAAGGGGTCCGCAATAACATATGTTTGGGAATCGTTGCTCTAGAACAAAATCAGCATTCTGCAATTTGGTGCTGCATATATTGCAATCTAGTCGTATTCGCGCTGATTTGTGCTCTCTTGTTGGTAATAAGATTCAATATAATATTCTATATTGGAAAATGGGGCCAGTCTTAAACATTTTGGAATACTCGGTTACTTACGACTTGATATTTTCCAGGTTTGTTCGGTATATACTGAACAAGACTGTATTCTTGACAAGATACGACACTATGATAAACAAGTTCTGTCATTTCAAAAATGAACACGGCTCTTTTTTTTTAATCCTGATAAAATAAGTAGGCTCTAATATATTTTTTTTTGTAATACCCTTTCCACCTTTTATATCATAACTGGTCAAACTCTGCCATTTTTTTGTTCCATCATACATTAGTAATAAATTTCAAAAGTATAAATTTCATTAGTGTTCTTTGTACATTGTTTAGGCCCACATAGTATTTTTATGAAATTCCTTCTAGTAGTTTTAAAATATTTGTTTGCAACGCTGAAAATGATTCTTTAGCCGAAAAAATACAAACGAGGGGGGCTTTACAACTATTTATAAAAATAGACAGAGAAGAAAATCAACCATTGAAAAAATCAACCATTGTATAGGAGATAACTCAACAATAAGAGGAGCTGAAAAACAGTCTCGCTATTTATCAAGAGTTCATTTAAGTGTAGATAAGCCAGCAATAGCAAGATATATACAGCAATCTGCAATTTAGTGTTGCATATATTGTAATCTAGTTGTCGTATTCGCGCTGATTTGTGCTCTCTTGTTGGTAATAAGATTCAATGCAATATTCTATATTGGAGAATGGGGACAGCCTTAAACATTTTGTAACACTCGGTTACTTACGACTTGATATTTTCCAGGTTTGTTCGATATGTACTGTACAAGACTGTATTCTTGACAAGATACGATACTATGATAAACAAGTTCTGTAATTTCAAAAATTAACACAGTTTTTTTTTAGATCCTGATAAAATAAGTAGATGTATGAAGTCTAAGATTTGTTTTTGTAATACCCTTTCCACCTTCTATATCATAACTGGTCAAACTCCGCCATTTTTTTTGTTCAATCATACATTAGTAATAAATTTCAAAAGTATAAATTTCATTAGTTGTGTTCTTTGTACATTGTTTAGGCCCACATAGTATTTTTATGAAATTCCTTCTAGAATTTAAATTGGAATTCGAACACGTATTTTGTTTTATTGTTTTGACGATAGAAAGTTTGTGTAGGATGGAGCTTGTTATATTTACTCGACACGTG
>WYDF02253102.1:0-20343 GCA_009867245.2 Adranes taylori
CAAATCAGATCAAAGCAGATCAAATCAGATCAAATCAGATCAAATCAGATCAAATCAGATCAAATCAGATCAAATCAAATCAGATCAAATCTGGTCATGCGCAAATTAAAACACTCATAAAACTATAGTAGGCAGAACGTCGGCCTCGCACAGTGCTATTTTAGAAATTAGTCAAGCACAAAGTCAAAAGCGATAGTAGGCCATGGCACATCGGACAGCACAGCTGTCCGCGCCGTCGGCAAATACTGGGAAAGACTGAATAGAGAGCGGCCGTAGGCTACGCCATAGGCAAGTCCGGGAACCGGCGGATTAAGGTTGTTTTTAGATCACGCAAATTTTATTTAATTTACCCTAAACAACAATTGTGCAAACTGAATTTACAAGTTATAAAGTGACATTCAAAATTAGTAGGTATAAAAAAATTTCTGCTCCAAATATCTCGGTTACTATAAAAGTTGGAAAAATTAAACTCACGGAGCATATGTATGGCTATGAAACCTCAATTGCACTAATACGAACAACTGAATATACTGAACTGATATTGAACAATAAATATTTTTTCAAAAATCTTTTTAGGAACTTCCTCTATATTTTAATACAATTCAATAGCCCTTGTAATTCTATTTAAAATAATACCACGCATGATAGGTCAAACTCATGGTTTCAACGACATGAGCATTGACAACTTAAAATTTCACAACTTGCCGCCATGTCAACCGACTTTCAGTAGTCATATATACATGTAAGGCCTAATGAAAAGCACATATGTGCAAAATTGCATGAAAAAATGTTTTACGTTTTATGAGAGATATAAGACTAAAGACATATAACTTATAGGTGCTTTTGCAACTGAATAAATGATGTTATCAGTGGCGGGTGCATATTATAATTTTGGGTGTTGTTCAAAATGATCATTTTATTAAGAAATTCAGTTTTAAAACTAGAACACTGAAATTTTGATCGCATATAGTATCTTGCTTTATGTGTTGAAAGAAATTACTGCCATACCTGCAACTTCTACAGAACGCGACGTGGCGACATGTAAAATTTAACAAACTTTTAGATATATCTCAGGAACTATAAAAGATTGAATGAACTTTATTGTATAGGATATCAAAAGCTACTTCCAGTTTATTTGAAACGTTTCTTCCTAAATTACAATTTAACATTACACAGGGTGTTTTTTGTTTCGAAAACTTTGCGATCCATTTTCTCGAAAACGGCTATTGTACTACATGACATATTTCGGTTACTATGAAAATTGAAAAAATTAAACTTTGGGAATATGTGTAAGACTCAGGGATTTCAATTTTGCGCAAAACGGTCGCGGAAATAAGTGACTCAAAAACAGCAGTGGGCAAAATGACAGCAGGCTGTCCTAAAGATTTTTGAACATATTATTTGAATGAAAATAAGATGAAATGTTTTGTTCCTCGAACCAGTGGATCGAGCTCATTTTATCTGAAGTTGTTATTTTTGGTGGAATTGTACAGCCAACTTAAAAACGCCATGTTTATCAACAACAGAAGCAAGGATAATGACTCGTTTCATTCCGAAACTAACGCCAAAAGTGTTCAAAAACGGATTCTTCTACTACATTAAATTTGAAAACTTCTAAGTTGGGGAGTTTTAAGCAATTAAACACCATATCGGAATTACCACACCTTGCTACAGTAACCGAGGTCAATGAATCTTTGAACAACTCTAAAAGAGACATCACATCAGGATTGAATAATATTTCAACTATTCGCCAGAAGTGGGACCAGTTGGGTCAACAACTCCACCAAAAAGAAATAAAATTTCTTTCAATTCAATAATAATATCTTGTCATTAGATGGCCTGGCTATGGGGTCCCCATTCAGACCAATGCTTGCTAATATGTTCATGGATTCATTAGAAATAAAATTCCTCAATATTGACGATTCTTTTGATTAAAAAGATCCGATTCTGGAGAATATATGTGGCTGATGTCTCTGTCATTGAAGGTGACGCAAATCATGTCAAGAAAATTCTGAATGTCCTAAATACCCAACATTTGAATATTAATTTCACTAATGAGATTGAAAAAGATAAGATTTAATTTTTTGTATCAAACTGTATTTAAAATCAATGATGGTTTAAAATCAAAAATTCATCGCAAACTTACGATAACTGATCATATTATTAATCAACTAATTCAGCGTTGCATAGATTACATACCGTACCACTTTAATGTGATAATTTTGTTCTCGAACTGCGTACAAGTCTACATATAGGGGTGACCAATAATTTTGAGACCAATTTCGTTAAAACATGCTACAATAAAAAGATAACAAACATAATCCGAAAAATTCAATATCCATTAAGTAATGATCCAACATCTTATGATTTGTATTATTATTCCATCCCGTTCTATGGATAAATATCTTATAAGTTGAAGAATTGCTTGGAAAAACTTGTCCTAAGCAAACAGCTAATCACATTTTCGACTCCAACTAGCTTGAGTAACATATTTGTGAACAATAAACATAAAATTTCTCCATTTCATAAAAGTGGCATTTATTCAATATCGTGCTCTTGTGGAAAAGAGTATATTGGCAAACGTGTAGGTCACTTATCACTAAGTTAAAGGAACATGTTAGTAATATTGTACACAATAAAACAAATTCCAACCTTGTTATTCATATTAACGAATTTAATGATTCTGAACATAAATTTGACATTGAATCAAATTGCAAATTCGTACATTTCATGAACAAGGGACAGAAGATGAACATTGCCGAGAACCTTGAAATAACAATCTCCAAAAAACCTCTAATAATTTGAACGAATTACAATTTACGAATTGCAAAATCTTCAAAGAATTGCAACATTAATAGGGTTTTAAACCACGTTTGAAGTTAATAGGTTTTATAAAATTAATTTGAATTTTTCAAACACTTAAAAAACAAGCCTCGAAAAAGTATTTTTGACTCAATTTTAATTTATAATAAAATTTGTGATATGAGTGTGTGTATGGTTAACAAAAATTTCATATTATCTGTATGGAACATGTACATTCATTAATAACTTATAGAAAACTGTAAGGAAACGTGTGTTATTAGTGTCATCAAAGTTTTTATAATCTATTGAATTGTCGCTTGAGTTGGGGTCAGCATGTGTTTTCGTTTTGTGGACCACTGAGTGATGTATTTAGAATAGGGAACCTAATTTGTAAGTGGTTATTAAACAAATGTTACAGAAACATGTATGTACTAACGTATGTACGTATGTATGTATCAAATTAAATAAAATAAAAACACTTCTGACATTGTCTCGCCGTCGTTTCTTCAGTGCTGTGCAAAATTGGGACATAGGTGGGCGCCACTCGAACGTAAGACAGATATTTATAATATTAACATTGTTAAATATATGTATTTGAACTTTTAAAAATGAGTCTTTAACGTTGTCAACTGTTTTTAGCTTCAAAATGGGTCTAGATCCCAACAACGTTTGCTAAAATCCTACATTAAAATACACGTAGCTGAAGAGGACATAGCAATTTCTTTAACTCAATTGAAAATGGTCCACGACACTATCAACATTCTAATAATAATAATTTAAGTTGATACGTATGATAGCGTAATCCTAATATGTAAAATGCAAGATATAACAAATAACGCCCAGTAAGGGCCCCGAAGCAAGCGTTACACGAGGTAAGTTCATTTCAACTCTTAGAGACCTTTTATAAAGCGCACTATATGATAACGAACAAGAACCTGAAAATTAGACCTCACAATGCTTCTATTGTATCTCTTGCTAGAAAAAAAAATTGATTAGATGCCAAGAGAATAGAATGCTTGAGAACGTTTAGATATTAAGGATGCATGTAGAGCGGCAATGGTGCGGGTAAGCAACATGCAAGAATTGTAGTTGGGAAGGCTAAAGTTGGGTCTGAAAGCGTTGGGAAAAACAGTTAGTGACAGAATTAGTGACAATGATGGTATTGGATGCTTATGTAAGAAGTACAATGAGGTGTGATTAAGCAAAAAGAGGGGGAAGATGGATAGGGCGCAAATTGGAGTCAAGAAAAGAAAAGTTAGATGTCAAAAGATTCACTTCTTATGGAATAATGTTGAAGACAAATGTGAGAAACGTGAAGAATGTGTTTATAATAATTATGAAGAAAGAGAAGGAGGAAGGAGATATTACTATATGCAGATTAGATAGTAGAAGATCCTAGGAGAGAATTGATTCTTACCTGATTTACAAAACAAAGTGTGTACATCATTTGATGCTCTGATGACATTGCTATCATAGTTGAAGGCAAATTCAGTTTAACTGTTAGAGGTCTTATGCAAGACGCACCATACGATAACAAAAGAGAACCCTAAACTTAGCTCTCACATGACATAAATTGTATCTTTTGCTAGAGAAACGTTTTCGTTGGACAGATAAAGAATAGAAAGCGTAAAAAAGTTTAAATGTTTAGATATATCTTTAGCGTGTGTGTGTAAGAAACATGTAAGTATAATAGCACGGAAGGCCAAACTTGTATAGTGAATAATCAGTTTGCATACTTTTGATGCGTTTTAAGAAATATGCCTTCCAACTTAAGCATGGACAGGTTTTTAATAAAATCTTCTACTCAAAAGACGAAATCCACAAACCGACAAGAAAACAAACAGAAGTTCAAGGAAGAATACATCGAATACGGTTTTGTAGAAAAAGGATCTGAAGATTCTCAAGTTCCTTTTTATTTGATTTGCAACGCGTTCGAATAAATCTGTCTTGAACGAATCTTGTCGAACATAATCTTGTCGAACGACTCATATCGGTAGCACCAGACATGTCGAACGTATCGCTGGTCCCAAACAAACTTAAGCGACATTTGGAAAAAAACATCCAGCGCAGAAAGTCAAACTATCACAATACTTCGAACAACTTACAGTTGAGAGGTAATAACAATCGGAAAGCTTGTCAGTTTCACGAAACTTCCCGTAAAAGTACAGATTTCTAGTTATGAGGTTGCTCTGTTATTAGCAAAGCGGAACAAAACTAACACCGAAGTTGAATCAATAAATCGCACCAGCACTAGCTATTATTGTCGAAACTATGCTTGGATCTGATGCTGCAGCAAAAGTGAAGAGAGTCAAATGATACAATTTTGAGAAGAATCATGGACATTTATTTCGTCAGACTTACAAGAACAACTTGCCGCACATTTCAAGACATCTGAGAAACTACTTTGTACAGTTCAAGTTGATGAATCCACGGACATTAGTAAAGCAGCTCAGGTTCTTGCATTCATTAGCTTCCTGAAAGGCGAAAAATTTGGAGAATCAGTGAAAATATTAATGATGATGTTGAATATATGTGTAAGGAGTATAATAGGTGTGGGCAGTGAAAATTTTAAAGAGAAGATACTAATTTAAAAACAGTGGTGAAATAGGAAATAAATGTGATGAGGTGTGAGGATGTTCGAATAGTGAAGAATGTGTATATGATAATGTTGAATGAACAAGTGAGTGCAGGTACTAATAAAAGGAATATGGACAAGAGCAGAACTTTGAGAAAATTCGTCCTTACCTGATCTACAAACAAGGGGTTTACATAATTGGGAACTCCGATTACGTCGTCAGCAAAATTCAAAACAAGTTCAATACAACTGTTAGCATTGTTATGCTAACACACTACACGATAAGAAACAAAAACCTTAAATTTCGCCCTCACAAGACATCGATTGCATCATATGTTAGAAAAGGTTTTGGTTGGATGGAGAAAAAGTAAAAATCATAAAATAGTTTAAATATATAGGATACATGTGAAGACAAAATTACCGGCTGAAAGATTGAATCGCCTTTGGGAAGAATAATTTAGAGAACCAGTTAGAATGGGAATGATGATGTTCGATGTATAATTGAGAATTATAACGTAAAACAGAAAGAAAAGATGGCTAAGACAAAAATTTGAATCAAGAAAAAGTTTTAGAGATCAAAAGATCCACGTCGAGTGAAATATTTTTGCAGGAGATAAATAAGTATAGATGTTGGGTAAGGGATTTAAAAAAATGGCGCAATTCGAAATAAATGTGATGAGGGATATAGATGATGGAACCGTAAAAATGTGACTATGATAATGTTGAAGAAAGAGGAGGAGGTAAGAGGATATTTATTAATACCCATTTCTTAATACACCATTTATTAATCCTATAATGAATGGAGTATAAACAGGACGAGACCCTCAAATGGAATTCGTCCTTACTTGTTCTAGAAAACAAACTGTTTACATTATTTATCACTCGGATGAATTAGTCATCATTACGGAAGCAAATACAATCTGTTAAGGACATATGTTACTTGTATTATATAATTACAAACAAGAAACGTTTGTAGATTCAGTGAGAGTGAGAATGATGATATTGGATGTATATGAAAGGAGCATAATAAAGTGTGTGTAGTCAAAAACAAGAGGAAGATGGAAAGAGCGTAATTTGGAATCATGGAAAAATTTAGGGTTCGAGAGATTCACTCCATGTGTTACGGAAATTCATGGAATAGTATTACCGAATCTAAATGCGTATGAATGTTGGGTGGGTGGATTAAAAACAATAGTGATATATAAAATGAATGTGATGAGGGATCAGGTTGATGGAAGGAATTAATAAATGCTGTATGGACAGTAAAAGAGCCTAGGAAGGAAATTGTCCTTATCTCATCTACAAAACTAGGAGTTTACATCATTGAGTACTCGGATAACTTTATCATCATAACTGACGACAAATTCAGTTTAGCTGTTTCTGCTCTTATGTAAGGCGCACTACACGAAAACAAAAGGTAACAACGTTAGCCCTCGCAAGATTTTAATGGAATCGCTTGATAAAAAAAGGTTTGGTTGGGTGGAGCCAGCTTAAAAACTTTAAAAATATCGGATACATGTTGAGCAGCAATGGCGCGCTTAAGGAACATGTATTTAACGTGAAGAAAAATTTAAAGAATAAGTGAAAATAAGAATCATGATATTGGACGTGTTTGTTAGAAGTATAATGTTGTATGGATTCGAAGTTTGGGCAATGAAAGAGAGAAGAGTGCTATATAAGATATAAATTGGAATCATAAAAAAATTTAGAGGTCGAGAGATCCACTCCTAACGGAATAGTATTGCACAGTTAAATAAGTATAAATGTTGGGTGGGAGGTTTCAAGAAATAGTGAAATGTACTTGATGATAATTGTAGAGAATATGTATATATTAATGTTGAAGAAAGATGAAAGGTAATGATAAATGTACCATGTACTGACGAAGGACCTAAGATGGAATGGGTCTTTATCTAATTTACAAAAAAGGCATTTACATCATTGGCCACTAGAATGACTTTGTCATCAAGGCAAATTCAATGCAACAACTCGTGCTCTGATGTAAGGCGTACTACACGATGATAACAAACAAAAGCATTAAAATTAGCCCTCGCAGACCTTTGATTGGATTTGTTGCCAGATAAATGATATTCTAGGCTTACATTGAATTTGCAAAGCGGTAGAATCATGACAATTGTGAATTCTCTTTTTATGTTAATTGAAAGAACCAGTTATTTGGCAATCTATAACTTTCGAAACACTACTGCTCTGAAAATGACACTTCAGGTCAAAACAAGGGAGATAGTTATCTCCATACAAAGAACTGCGTGCTTTGACTAAACGGTGGCCAACTGGCTGGCTGCCAGTTCTTCCGTTACTAAATTTGGTTATACCAGCGGAGGCAGAAAGAGTTGGGATTTGTGGATGACAGGAAGGGTCTCCAAACTTTCCAGAATCACCGAAAGATACCGCAGCAGGAGTATACGTAGATTGTTGCAGAATTTAGATGACAGGTGGCACACTAATCACCTTAATGCAAGAATACACTATGAAAACTGGCCAGGAATAACTCAATTACATTGATAAGCCAACGGAAATACGGGTAAGCTTTAATTTAAAAACGATATGGAACTAACCAATTAAAACACACAGTGCTGGTCAAATTCAGGCAGAAAATTAACATGAGAAGCGGTTCATAGGAAAGCCTTCTACAATAAAAACCTCACATTTGTTAGAACTGAGCAAAAAGAAAATCAAAACAATTACCACACTGCTAACAAGACTGTAAGAGTGTATGTTGAAAATAGGACTACAGACATTCATCAATCAAGTGTAGGCGCTATCTGGAGGAAAGAGAGGCAGTGCAGCATATCATTTGTGAGCCTGAAACATTTCTATCGAAACGGAGAGACCTATTTGCATGAACCACAATTAACTTTCAAATGGTGTAATTCAGTCAGAAAATTTAACTCGTAAAAGACGGATATATTGCACTGCTATGTCTAACTACATAATCAGGAAAGAGTTTATACTGAAACTGAGTTATACGTATTTAGTTGAAAACAACTTGATCTTCTCTTATCAGTATCTTTTCTATCACTCTCGTAATAACAATTATTGAGATACCTCTGTTCACAATTAGTTTGCACCATAGCAGATTCATTAGCTATTTCATCATCTAATATCGACAATTTAGTTATTGGATCATTATCAATATCATTAATAAGATGAGGCATTGTTAAAGATTTAGTAATATTCTTTGGAGATGCCTTTCTACGGGCCTGACGCCCGTGTTTCTCTTTATTACTATTATCCAGTTGTGCATAATTATTCGTGCTTAATGGACAGATATGCTTCGGTTCCAAGTTATCAATATTCGCAAACGAATATTCGTTCCGAGCGCGTTGAGCTGCTTTTTGGCGACGATCGTTAGTCGAACGTGATAATTTTACATGATGATAATGATGATTATTGTGATGGTGATTATTATTATTTCGGTAAGACGAAAGGTCACGACGTTTAGGTTCTTCTTGAAGCTGCTCGAGGGCGGATTGTAGTTCAACATCGATTATGGTCACGTGTTTTTGGCATTTTTGATTCTAAAAATAAAAAGCATGCAATGAAAACTATTTACTTAGATCTTTTTTACGGAAAATTACATTTTTTTACATTAATCACTATTACACTAACGCTATTACAAATTATAAAATTATATTAGAATGTATGAATGTTTGGTATGTAAATTAAGTTGGTACTATACATACTAACCTCACATCAACGTACTAAGCTATAGCATATAAATCTCACCCTAGTGATACTCCCAAGAAAGCAAACCAAAATTGGCTTCAATATTCCAAATTAGACTTTATGAAGAAATACTACATAGTTGTCATAGAACTTTTATACAGCTCCTTACATTTGTTTGGAGATGAAATATTCAACTATCCTACATTCTAATCGCCAAGTTTGTTAAATAATCATATGTTTTTTAAATAATCTACAGTTTAGTTCAGAAAAATTAAAACTGGCATATACGATATAAGAAGCTAAAATACTGAAATGATTAACCTCGTATAACAGTAGAAATAAGAAATAGGAAACATCGATGTGCAGGACACCTAGAGAGGATGGTTGTAAAACGAGCGACAAGTCAAGTGTTCTATCAACATCTTGAAGCTTGAAGACGACTAGGTTGGCCACTAGAAAAGTGGGGGATGGCATGGAAGATGTTGCGCGAAGATTGAAGGCTTATATAAGTGCAAGAAAAACTATCAAAATGTATAATAATATCCACGGGTCTACTAAGCTCAAAATCGGGTCGGCTAGAATAGATATAACAACGTGGTATTTCAGAGAAGCATTGCATTTGAATAGATCTGTAATTGGAAATTATCGTAAGCCAATAAATATTGTTGCAGTGATTGATTCAGATAATAATTATTGTAAGAGTGAGGTGGTCATTGTAATATCAGATTCGGATTATGTCAAACGTATTTTATATCTTTTCAATGTTGAACTTTGATATAAATCTTGGGCTGATTGAAAACTCGTTAAATCCATCTGCTAAATAATGCTTTCAAAATGCCAACTAAATAAATATTTCTAAAGACATAATATTTATGAATTGAAAATTGGTTCATCTAAACCAAAGAAGAATAACCTCACTAACTAACGACAACAAAATATTAAGTTCATTTATTAAATTGGAACTATATGTTTATTTCGCTATGTGCTTATATCAACTTGTGTATACAAAACAATATAAGTAAATATTTACTTGTTGGTAATTTTTATCTAGGTTTCGTTTTCTTCTAAAGCTCACAACAAGCGGCCGCTTCGAATCTCGTAGTTTAGCTACTTCACCTTCTAAATAACGCAATGAACTGCCACGGCTGCATTGAGAATCACTGTGACTGTTCACTTGTTCCGACGATCGACCCGATAAAGTTGAGTAGCAGCGACTGTGACGATTATGATTTGTTCGACCCCAGCATGACTTGAACGTTTCCTATAAACATTTATTAACGTACTTTAAATAATCAGAATAGAATACTTTAATGATTTCATTAATTAATGTATTTTATTAATGTACATATAAAATGCATATTGTATTACTATTCTTATGTATACCACTAAACTTGATTCAACTTTTGATATTAGAACCCAGATAAGCAAAATAAATTTAATAAATTCTTAAATCATTTTTTGGGAATAGTAGGGGCCATAGTAAATAGAAATTGTTCGGCACCAACATTTTTTAAACGTTCATTATTTGCAAACATTTATTAAGATACTAGAATTAATTTTAAAAACTTACAATAACTTACTAATTACTGTATTTAATTATTGTGCATATCAAATGTTATGACTAAACATTATTTTTTTTTTATATAAATCAAATAAAGAGAAAAATTTGACTTAACTTTAAAATAATTTTTGTAAAACAGCAGGGGCCATTACGAATACAATTTGTTTGACACCAACAGATTTAAAAGTTTCCTATAATTAATTAACGCACCCTAATTATTTTTAGTAAATTATTTTCATCGACATATTAATTATTTAATATAAATTAATGTAATAATTAATATAAAATTCATATAACATATAAATTTTGTATATACATTAAAAGTTTTGTTGGAATGGTAAAACATATAGATGTCTGTATTACTTCTTGTTCTTCTTAAGTCCGGATTAGAATGGAGTTATTACCTATTTAGTTCTGGACAACAATTTAATTCAAGCTGTTAGTTATGGCAGAAGTAAAGACTTTGCAAAATTATGTAATGTTATCGGATATTAATGCACAATAAGAAATAATAAGAAAACCATACCCTTCCTTCCGTCGTGATCAGACATTAGAACATGGTAATGTCTTCATTATTTTCTTTCCCCAGTTCTAAAAAATGGAAACTATCGTTTTGAATAATCTCTAATCTCGAGAAATTGAAAAGGTTTTACTGACATTGTATATTAAACAGGCTGAACAAATTGAATCAAAATTCGTAATAACAAATAACATTCCTTAAAACCTTATATCTCTAGTGCGCGGGCAAAAGGGCTTAACTCAAAATATGAAGAGTTGAGTTAAAACGTTAATTGAACTACATTTTGCGCATAAATGTTGCTGGCAAAGAGATTTAAGTTAGCGTGGGATTTAACATTAATATAGTGTGTGGTAGAAAGGACTTAATATAATTTTTTCGGATAAAGAGACAGAAGTTGACTTAATTCCTTAGAGCCACTAGCCCTCATTTGATGCAAGAGACTTAAGATGGTATAAATCCACATAAATGTCACATGAAATATAACATAAGCCCATATTAACACATCTAAGCGCATGCGTGATATTCTAACCTTTAATTTTGTTTTTGTTCACGTTGTTTTTAGTAGTTCTGATTTAAAGAAAACAAAATGAGTGAACGAACAGAACAAATTCTTCATTTGTACAAGTCTCAAACAAATGGTGGTATTGTTTGGTTTACCAGAGTTGACCATCGACATATGAGGAACAGGGTGAAACTATGAAGAGAAATTTAGAAAGATTTATTTCAACTCAGTGGCGTTTGTTTACCAATATAAATTAATAACATAATATATTTAAGACAACCGTTTCAAACTTATTTGTTCTCATCAGTTCGGGATATTCTTCAATATTTACGTTTATGTTTATCTATAGGTAAACAAATAATTATTGATATTCATTCGCTTACTTCAATATATTATGAAACTCGAATACGGCCGATATAAAACTTTAAATTGACCTCAAAGAAATCAATCAATAGAATAGCTTTAACAAAGCCATAGTTTAAATTCCACTCCTTTATTGTTTTTCAAAGTACTTGCCAACATTGTTGTTGCACTTTTGTATTCGCTCAAACCAATTCTTAAAGCACTTATTCCACTCTTCAATGGGTATGCTCCAAATGGTCATTGGGAAAGCATAGACTACATCTTCAGGTGATTGAAATCGTTGACCACGGAGTGCATTGTTGATGGCGGGAATTGTAAAAAAATAATTGGAACTTAAGTCCGGCTGTACGGAGGACGAGTAAACAATTCCATGTTATGTAGCTCCAAAAACTCAAATGTCAGTTACTCAATCAGCAATTGCCACACTGCGTGAACAGATGATTTTGTTTGGGTTCTCTTCATCTTGAAACACCCAAGCAGTAAACTGACTTTTATCCTCGGGTTCATAAGAATAAATCCAAGACTCATCATCTGATGACACTTGATGAATACTGATGACAGTTTACACATTTTTGACAGGTTTCTGTTGAAACGGTTCAGAGTTCTTCGGCACCAACTGACACGAGCCGCCATTTGTTCCTCAGTTAAGAGGAGCGGGATCCAACGGGATGCTTCATTACAAAGAATAGCAACCAACTGGACAAGATATTGCTGTTGCGATAAACTTCTACGAAGTTGTAAAAAATTATCGCTCGGAATTGCTCTCGATGCAATTCCATGTTTTTCCATGCCTTACTAATTTAAAAACTTTGCTCAGACTAAACCACTTGTTGTATTTTGAAGAAATTTTCAACACGTGCCAATATGGTTAATTTCGGAATCATATGTTTTATTACTTGCACCCTCTATGTGGTTATATGCAAAATTAAAATGATTTCCTTCGTATGAAAATACATATATATATTAATACCCATTATCTGACGGTGATGAGTCTCTTTCACTTCCGCTTTAGCTATCGCTGTCTAATGGATTTATTATAATATCATCAATTACAACTTCTACTTTACCATCTACTTCCCAATATTCGGTTTCTAATCCAGTTGTATGTTCCACTTGTGTGTTCATCAAGATAAATAGAACCATATGTTAATTACTTTTAAACGAGTAAATAAGATGTTCATATGATTCTGACTGAGAATTATCAAGCTTTTAAAAAATTCAGAAGTTTAAACTAAATAATATAAAAAATAAATTGCAATATAAATGTGTTCAGTAATAGGTGTAACGCTACTGTTCTTTTTGATAAGAGAGAAACCAGAGAGCCTATTTTATGACATCTAGTAAATTTGGTGCAATATCTTTTTTTATTAGTGAATTTTGTGCATTTCTTTGCATGTTCTATTTCGTGCTGTCTATTGAAGTAAAAGAATGGGGTAGCACTACCTTACAAAAACAATTATTAAATAACTAATAAGGGTTTTTAAATAACTAATAAGGGTTTAATTATTTACAATAAAAAATATCTATATTAACTATTTGCATTATTAGATGCGTTACGTTAGAAAATCTATTTTCACTATTATATTCACTAAGTTTATAAAATTTATAACGTTTAATGCAAATTTTATTGAAACACATGTAATAAACTTCATATCCAAATATTAAACAGTCACTAAGTAGTAATATTCATTAGTTTTCGTTTTACCATTTAAAATTTGTTTATCAATTTCTTAATTGAAATTGGATAATCCTAATAAGGATCACATTCCAATCGCATGCCTTTCGATCGTCTTCTTTCAAAAATTACACTAAAAGTAGATATTAACTTAACAATTAATAATTCTTTCTTCCTTATTTTTTATGAAAGCTACATTTTATATTGTCAATTTGTGCATATTCTCTATGTCTGTGCGTGTATATTCTGCAGAGCTTAATTTTATAAATGTGTCATAAGTACAGTTAGTAAAATTTGAAAATTTAATTTGACCTAAAATATTTTGCAATCTATACATTTTTCTAAATAATATTTTGACGCTTGTTATTTTTTACAGATGATTTCTCCAACGCCAATGTGCAAAGTAAACATGATCTATCTTTAACTCATGATGAATATGAATGGGATTGATATGATTCTGATGCGAACCCTTCATACGAAGTTTCAGATATTTCTTCTAACGACAGCGATAACAAAACTTTAGAAAAAAAGTTAAATCTAAGAAAGGTGAGTCAAATATAAAGAATCCGACAAATAAAATTACAGCAAATAATATTCATTTAGAAGATGAAGTAAATCGCTCTGAAGAAACAACTAAATGAACGTAGGAAAAACAATTAATAACACAAAACAAACTAAAGAAGACAATAGACTTAATGAAAATGTTTTAGAACTAAATATTAGAAGAATTAATTCTAGAGAATCAGAACGTGAAAATCAAGCGAGAAACATAACAGAAACGCTAAGTAAATTTGTTACAATTTGTTAGATTAGTAGATACTAATACTTTTTTTTAAACGTCGACATAACACATTTTAAGATAAGTCGACATAACTCAGAACACTCAGTTAAACGTAGAAATTTAATAAAAAAACTCAAACATATTGTCAAAGGAAAAATTATCAGGCAATTTAGGATTAATAGTACACTATAATTTAAAATGAAATCATGATGCCTCTCAGTACGAAAATTATTTGAGTATTTGAAATATAAGTTGCTTTTACCTTTGTTAACTTCCAAGAAGAAACAGATCTAGAAGTTTTAAATTTAATAAGCCTGTGAAGCTAATTAAACTTCTAAGAACAAATGTTCTTAAGAAAAATAATATAATATAATTTGTGTATTAAATAGGTTGTATTCCAATTTTTCTTGGAACTAAAAATCAGAAATAGATATGTTCTACGTGAAAATATTCTAGAAATAAAAGGCGACAATTGTTTATAACGGTTCTTAGAATCATGAGGAATTTGATATATATTTGCAATATAAAAATGAATGTTTGGTGTCATTTAACTATGTGACTTTACCAAGAAATCCTTTCTTCAAGGTTATGAGAAAGACGCGTGTTTAAACTATGTCTATCAGGTCATTTCAGATGTATTTGCCATTATAAGGCAGTACTAAAGAAATGCACAATGTACTCTTACTTAACATTTACGAGAAAAATGCTACTGATAGGCGGAACTCGCGAATATAATTACCAATAAGAAATGCAGGGTTGATTTGAGTTTACCGAACAAAGAAATGTTTTTAATTCAAGTAAGTTAAATCTTAGGAAAGTTTTTCATATGTTTTTTAATTGGTAGAGTTATGGAGAGGTTTCTTAGCTCACTATTAGCTGCTGAAAAAACATGGTTGAAACGGGGTTGACCCTTGTTTAATACAAGCACGGATCCTCACTGGTCCAATGCATTTCTGTAATGTTTTCCTCACGATAACTAGCAAAAATCGTTAGCAGCCCGAAGTTCATATTATTTTCTTCAACACAAAAATAATTCATTAATTTTTATTTGGTTAGTCAAAGTTTATTAGTTAGTCAAGTGACACTAAATTAAATTGAGTGAAGCAGTAATTGCGCAAATTTAAGTTTCTATTAGAATTATATAATTGTTTTTTTCCTATTCTTGACAATCTTGACAGATAATAAGCAAAGTTTAAAACTGTTGATTTTCACATATCATTTATGTATATGCTTTCATGATGTTATTTTTCCATTGATTGATTTACCAATTAATTTTGAACTACAATTAACTGAATAATATTTTAACATGATTTGTTTATTATTTGTAATTGAATTGAATATTCAATCATAATAGATACATAACAGACATAATAGATTTTTCTTGATTATTTTCTCGCTTTCATTTATTTGCTGGAAACATTTATTTATCGGGAGGCTGCCCACAGCTATCGATCTAAATCGTGTAAACGAAGTATAGACATTCATTAGTCAAGTTGTAGTTAAAGTTGATTCGATGGCTTGGGTTGGCCGCCTGGTTTATTGTGTTTTATTGTGTGGATGTGAGAGATGAAAACATGAGTAAACATCATAAGGAGAAGTCTCAAAGTTAAACTAAAGATTAAAGTGCTTATTGAAAATCGGAATAGAGTCAGAGATAATTTGGAGCTAGTTATCAGTCAGAAGTAATCGTCGACTTCAAGTACGTTTAAAACCGGTACAGCAGAAGAGGATTTAGTCTACCATCTACGTCCTTATTTAAGCTACCGCCTTTTACAAGTCGTGGTTTGTTTTGCGGGTTAGCAGTATTCAGAAACTAAACCCCGAAAAATCCACGTGACAATATCAGCAATTCAAAATTGAATAAAGGCAATATTATAATATCATTGACAGATTTATTTTAAATCAACAATACCAATTCTAATTGTTATGTGCAAATGTAGTTAAAATGTTGATTTTTTACATTTTTTGTAATCATTTTTTAATATTATTTTATTTTAATACGTTGTTATAAATCCTTGATAAATTCTCTATGTCCGTCTTTTTGTTTATATTGCTTGGGTCTCTATTTATGTCAATTACTTTTTTGAAAAGTCTATTTTTATAGTTATGTTTAATTTTCAATATTTCTACATTATCAAAATTATGTCCTGTTGTTTCTTTATGTTTTTCTAGAGCTATTTGTCCATGTATCTTATATTTATGTCCATTTATTCTATATATGTACTAGGGCATTGTGAACATGGTATTCTGTATATGACGTTTGTTTTTCTCTATGCTTTGTAATTTTTGTTTTTAAAAAAGTATTAAGATTTTGTAAAGTGTTATAGGATTTGTGACAAGTTGTTATATCATATTCTCTAAAATGTATTTGTGAATTTTTCTGATTCTGATAAGTCTTTAATATATGGTATTGCTATGTATCTTTTTGTACTATTTTTAATTTGGTTTTCTAGATGTTCACTATTATTGTTGTAAAACTTCTGTATTAGTTTTTCGAAAATTTGGTTTATTGTTTTTAATGGATAATTATTTTCCAATAATATCTTTTTTGCTATACTAATAGCTTTTCCTCTTCGATCAGCATTTGATAATTTTATTGCTTTATCAGCTAAACTTATAATTATGCTTCTTTTAATACTGTGATGATTATTTAATAAGTAATCGGTATATCTACCAGACTATTCAATAGTGCTATTTCCTTTTTTGTAATGTATTGTTATTGTCGAAAATTTAATTTTCTTGTCACTTTCTGTTTCGTGAGTAAATTTGAGTTGTGGATGGATGCTATGGAATGTATCTAGTATGTGTGTAATTTCAATTTCTGGAATGGTAGTCGTCTACATATCTTTTATAAAAAGTTGGTTTGAACTTAGTTTGTTTAATTTTTCTTGTTCAATTTCTTCTAGAACTGTATTTGCGATTACACTTGAAATTGGAGATCCCATAGGAAGACCTTCAGTTTGTTCGATAAAATTATTTTCGTATTGAATATATGTGTTTGTGAAAGTAATTTCTAGTGACTCCATACATAGTGGTATTGTTGAAACAGTGTGTAGTTTTATTTGGTCCCATTTATTTGAAATTATTTCTGTTGCAAAAGAGATTGTTATGTTTGTGTACATTGACATAATGTCCAATGAAGTAAACTTAAAATTTTCTGGTAATTCTATTTTGTCTACGAATTTTGTAACCAAAAACTAAGAACATTAAATAAATCGAATTTCTACAAAGCAACAAAAATAAAATAGAAAAAAATAATTTAACTCTAATTCAAAACTGGATTCAAATCTTGTCGAATCAAACAATGCCTACACAAATAGAAAAACTTTTAACACTAGAACAAAAATTTGTTATTCCACCAACACAAAAACATATAGCATATGAAGACATAATAACACAAATATGAACAAATACAAAATATATAAATAATATTGCTAAAAATGGAATAAGATGTAACATTACAAACATTATTCAAAACTACAAACAAACTCAAGTGAAATCGCAAATACAGTTCTAGAAGAAATTGAACAAGGAGCATTATATAAGGTGACTATATGTAAGCGTTCACCGTGAGCTGCAAGCGTTTGAAACCTACTGTACGTGGATTGATAGTGTACGCGATTTATACGCGTTTTCAAAGAAATTATAACATTTCCGTCGGATAGTCTTTTATGAACATACTACATACGTGAAACAAACGTGGACAAACATAAAAAAATGGATGCACCATGTTTAACATGTGATCACCACTCGTCGATCACTCACATCGTCAGCATCATTTGTTATTTGCATTCTATAAAAAACGGACGTGTTTTTATTTATGCTACATTAGTTCTCATCTTTTGTTTATAAAATTACTATATGAAAGTGTTTATAATATAATTTATATGTGTAAATATGATTTATAATAAAAACGTATGCATACGCTCTTAAATTTGTTTTCAATTTTCACAAAAAGGTGTACGTACGGTGTGATTTTAAAAATTGTCCGTAACGAAAGGGTTTAATAATTAATATTTTATTAATAATATTATTAAATTTAAATAATATTTTATTGTTGCAGATAAAATGAACGGACAAATTAAAAAAAAGAGAATAAATACATTTAATGGGAAACTTAAGACTGAATTTCCATTCATCTTACAAATAAAAGAGGAATTGGTGAAATACACTATTTGTTCTGGTCAATTTGATATTGAGAGTTCTGACCGATGAGCTATTGAGGACCATTGCAAAACTAGCAAGCATAAATCTGTCTTAGAGGTGTCGTCCTCACCCAAGAAAATAAGAAACTTTCTAAGAGGCTCGAGTTATGGCCAACCTCAAAAGTTGATGGCAATTCAAGAAGGAACTTTTGCTTTCCACAGAACTAAACATAATCACAGCTCCCGAAGCGCCGATTGCAACTCAAACTGATCAAAAAGAGTTATAGCCAAATGTTTAGCTGTGCTCGAACAAAATGTGAAGTAATTATTGTCAATGTGTTTAAAAACTTTGCGATAATAATTGAAAATGATCTGTCCAAAACTCATCTTGCTTTCCGATGCATCAAATCATAACGAAATCAAATTATACTCAATTCTGATAAGATATTTTGATATCGAGGAGGGAGCCAAAGTTCAGTTATTAAATATAGTCAATTACAAACGAAACGGCCGTGTATTTGTCAGAACAATGTGTTAATGATAAAAACATTTCTAATGAAATATTGGCTATTTCTACAGACAACACAAACTTACATTTTGATGGATTGAAGCGACGTGGAACAAATAATGTTCACAAACAATTAATTCAAAAATTATTTTATCACATTTTATCTAACACAATTATTACTGTCTCAAGTATATCAATTGATGTCGATATCATCATTGCTCATATTTATTTATTTTTCCATCGGGTCACTCTTAGAGTGGCTTCATTGGAAATTTACGTGAAGAAGCTGGCGTTGAATACTGTTAGGCTTTTCGGAAGTTCGTTGGTTAGCTTTACTTCTGCCAATTGAAAGAGTTTCAAAATTGTCCGCTATTAAAGTCATTCCTTCGCAGCATAGACATATGCCCAAAAGTCTTATATTCGTTTTTTAATAATGAAATGAGTGAGATGTTGTTGTTATTTATTCACGGTCAAGCTACAATTTTTTATAATACTTTGAAAAAAATTGGATTTCTGCTGTTGAAGTTGCGCTCATTTTAAAAGATTTGAATGAACAAATTGAAATGAGAAAAGACACACAGTTTCTTCCTCTTATGGTTAACCAACTTTTGAAAAATGCTGAAGAATCAATAATGAAATTAAGAAAAAATTTGTGCAGGAAGTTGACAGATTCTACTGTAATTGGACGGCGTATGTTTAGACCTATTTGTACGAAGGTTCTAATGGTCCAAATTGAACGGCGTACGTTGATAGCAGTAAGTTGATGTTTTTGAAAACTTTGTAACTTCTGTGCAGTTTTGTATTATTGAACTTTAGAAGTTGCAGAATGATGACTGTAGTATGCAGTTGTAGATTAATGACTGCAGTATGCAGTTGTAGTAGTTGTAAATTAATGACTGCTAATAATGCCGGGCCGTTGTTGATTAATTACTGCAGTATGCAGTTGTTGATTACTGACTGCAGTATGCAGTTTTTGATTAATGACTGCAGTATGCATTAGTAGATTAATAACTGCAGTATGCAGTTGTAGTAGTTGTAGATTAATCACTGCCAATAATGACTGACAGTTGTTGATTAATGACTGCAGTATGCAGCTGTTGATTAATGACTGCAGTGTGCAGTAGTAGATTAATGACTGCAGTATGCAGTAGTAGATTAATGACTGCAGTATGCAGTTGTAGAAAACTCTACTTACTCGACTAATATAACTTCAAGATGAACTTAATT
>WYDF02253113.1:0-20341 GCA_009867245.2 Adranes taylori
TCCAATTCCTTGCTTCCTCCCTTTCCTCTTTCGACCATCCCATACATTCGCACTCATTCGCCAAATGCTCCCACGTTTCCTCCATATCTCCACAAATCCTACATTTTCTTTCACTCTCTCTCATCGAATGTCTATTCCCTCTCTCCATACCCCCAGAGAGGGAAATGTTACTATAAATGTCTTTATACATTATAATAATTTTATATCACTTTATACCCTTAACATGAATTATGAAAACGACTCCAACGGCGGCGTTAAAAGTGCTGTTAGATCTTACGCCACAATAATTAATCAAACAAGCAGAGTCCAGACTTCATCGGCTAAAAATTAATATAAAGAATTTGACAAAGAAAATATACACTAAGATACAGGAGGTGAAATACTTAAAATGAAATCGGACTATATATCTCCAGCTTTATAGGAAAGCCATATAAGAACAACACCTTAGATTTGCTGAAACTTGTGATCTATAAAATAACAGGACATACACTTCTAAGAGAACATAAAGAAAATTGGCCTACATCCTGCTCAAGTATAGTGTAAGTTGTGTCTGGAGGAATGCAAGGCAGTTCAACGTCCAATGACATGGCGAATCTTTGGAACCCAGAAGGAGAAACCTATTTGGAATAATGAAAATTTAATCTGAATTCGCACAAATACATTCTCACAGGAAATATTGAAACTGGTAAAAAATACATGTATATTGGACTGGTGTGACTAAACAATGAGGGATAGTGCAATAAGCCGTTTGGCTGCATATAATTATTTCAGAAAATATAAAATTAGAAAAACTAATGAGTAAAATTATTAGATATCGAAATATATCGTGTCCCGCAATTCTCGTAGAAATAATATAGTAACGCTATCCTAAATCAAATTTAAAATAAATATTATTCTTCGTAGGTATAAACCCGCAAACATTTCTAGTAAACTAATTTATGGTACATAGTTATAATAAAGAGTCCTTGTTTTTACATTTATTTATTCACGACTGGTTTCAGCTTTTAGCCATCATCAGGTAAAACTTAAAAAATATTACATATTACATTAGTTTACATGTTATAGGTAATAAAATAAAAATAAAATTGAATATAAAATGATGGTATATCAGTGGTTGTTGGGTTACCTAAACATCTGTTATCTATTGCTTAATTTGTTAGTTTTTGTCGTTACTGTGTTGCGTTTTGTTGGTCTGTATTTTTTCTTTGATTTATTATGTGAGACTATTATTGTACTTACTGTAATTAAATTATGAAGTATTGCACGTTTTTCTGCACATTATAAGCTTCGTAGTCAGTTGTTAGTTGAGTTTATGTTAGATGTCGTGTGTTGTTGTAATGAGTTCTGTTCGTTTGTAGTTATCGGTATCTTTAGATATTTAAATACGGTAGTCCGGTTTAGTCGCTTATGCATACTTTTGTTTTGTCATTGTTTATATATTCTATTTCAAAGACTTCTAGTAATATGACTTTGTGTCCTTTCTTTGCCTCGTGTAGTAGTTTTAATTTGTCTACTGTACATTTGTGGTTCTGTTCGAATAGATGTAGTCCGACGTTTGATGTCGTTTTGTTATTTATGTGTTCTCTGAATCTAGTCTTTATTGCTCGTCCTGTTTCACCTATATAAAATAAATATTACTGTTTCACCTATATACTTTGCAATGCAGTCATTACATTCTATAGCGTAAACTCGACTTTTTTCGTATTGGTTTGTTGGGTCTTTTGCGATTGCCTATGTATGTTATAATTTTGGTTCTTGTTTCGTATGCGCAAGTTTGTTCCGTATTTGTTCAAAAGTTTTTGTACTTTGTGGTTTATCGGGCTTTGATATGTATTATATAGAATGTGCATTTTTTATGATCGCGAATCATTTTACTCGAACGAAATTACACCCAAAAATTTCTATACTTCCAAAAATTTCTATGTATATTTTGCGCATGGGAGATTCTAGCTCAATTGCTTTGTTGTCATATTTGTCCATTGCGTTTTAATATTAGTGTGTCCTGCATGATTGAATTATAAATTGCTTGTTCCAATAAATTATAGTTTTATAATTTAATTTATAACGAGATTGATAGTTCAGTGAAAGGTTACCATATATAGTTTTTTCATTTATGTAAATGCTTTTTGTAATTATTTTAGATAGATCATTTAAAATTTGAAAATTTTTTCTTTCGCTTTAATAAATCTTTATATCATGTGTGATTTCCGGAATATTGAATTAATATATATTGTTTTAACATACGGAAAATGTAAACAAAATGCGGGTGCAGCAGCTCGATTGTATAGGGAACGATTTCCTAAAGAGACAACAACTGTGTTTACGTAAATGTTGTACAAAGGAGAAGGGATGTACGAACTATAATGAATTTCTTGGATTATAGGGACGAAGACAAAAGCCTCAAAATATTCTAGGCCCTGAGGAATAAATTTAAATTTAGTAGATTTAAATCCTATAATAATTATTCGCCAGTTATCTGCTGTAACAGGTGTTTCTCAGTTAACAGCATGGAGAATACTAAATGAAGAGACATTACATCCTTATCAGTTCCAATGAGGCCGGTGTCTAGAAACGGAAGACTATCCATACAAAATCTCATTTTGTGATGATTGCTTTACCAAAGTGAAACTGATCCGAATTTTGCACAAAATATTTTGCGTACAGATAAATCTTGTTTAAATCGTAATGGTTTCTTTACGATATACCTTAATAGATCTTAATAATAATACATATTATGGGGCCTATGAAAATCCCCATTTTCCTCGGCAGGTTTAGGCAGGTATTGTAGCTAGTCGTTTAATAGGATCAGTTTTATAACAAATTGGTTAGATGGTAAAGTATATATACACTTCTTGCGAAATGACTTAGATAGTTACCTTGATGATTTACCTCTACTAATTTATCCACAGATGGGGTTTCTACAAGATGGTGCACCGCCTCATTACTCTGCAGAAAATGTGAGAGCATATCTCAATAACATGTTTTTTTGATAGGTGGATAGGTTGTAGAGGTCCGGTACCTTGGCTACCACTTTCACTAGATCTTAATCCAATTGATTTCTTTTTATGAGTTGCAGTGAAAAATATTGTGTTTCACGTTAACCTATATACTTAACGTTAACCTATAATAAACAACGGAAAACAACTCTCAAAAGCACATCATTGCATTCGGGAAGGCGGAGGACATTGTGAACCTCTTTTATACTGTATTGGTTGTCTTACGTGCTTAGTTTTTTATAATTCCGACGTTTGCTAACAAAATGTACTTAATTAACTTTAGTGTAGAAAATAATTTAGTTAAAGTATACTTTAGTGTAAAAGCATACTGTTTCCGAATGAATGACTAATAACTAGCAATAACCCGATTTATGAGTAATTTATGCCTTATTGAAAAAGGTTTTAATAGATTTATTGCAGTACTAATGATGTTTTTACAGATCTTTCACATTAGAGAAGTGTTAGTATATGGATTTGGAAATGTATTGAATATAGGTCAGTGTTACTGGTAAATTGCAATAAGCGTTCTTAAAAATTTCGACTTATTTTAGTTTTTAAAAATATCGACTTATTTTAAGTCGACTTTTAAACCTTTTTTCTTTGCGAAATCGATGTAATAACACTTGCTTTATCGCCTGTTATTAATGCACGAAGTTGTGAATCACCCTGTATGGTGTCTTCGTTCACTGGTTACTTGGTAACAGAGATTAAACATTTGCATACATGTAAATTCTGAACAATAAGTATACGAGGATTTTATAAAAACACCGTAGGTATGTTCTGTGAGATCTACAAGACTGTGTTACATAAATTTTATAAATATTATTGTCAGTGTTGGATCCAAATACTATATTTGAGAGAGGCGCAAAGTGATCAAACATCTATTACAACCGAATAGTTTTATTTAACTTGTAACAATGTATATTTTAAATAAAAGTGCTCTTCGATTCGGCTGAGCCTTTGAATAAAACTAGAGCAACAGAGTCCTACTAGAGTAACTTGGAAGAGAAGAAAGAAGGCATTGAGTTGAGGAAAGTCGAAAATGTAGAATCAGAGGATATTCCAGACATAATAATCGATGTGGTCCCGAAATCATTAAATTAAACGAAAAACAATTATTAGCTTGCTATCCCACCTTTATAAGCTGTTTATGAAAATAATAACTAATAGGTTGATGTCAAAATTAGACTTCAATCAACCTTGCGAGCAAGCGGGATTTAGAGCTGGGTGTGGAACAAACGACCATCTACAAACCATTAAAACGCTTATCGAAAAAACCATTGAGTATAATAGACCCCTGATTCTTATCTTTGTCGACTTCGAAAAATCATTTGATTCGGTCAACTAAAGAGATATTCTCCATGCTCTAACTCAATGCAGAATAGACCATCGTTATATATCCCTCATCAAATACATTTTCGAGTCGAGCACGCTACGGCTTGTGTAAAGGTCCATGAGGACACAGACCTTAAGTATTGAGAGAGGCGTTCTGCAAGGAGACAACAAATTTCCGAAACTATTTACAACATTGCTTGATGGAAAATTTATAAATAACCTCAAATTTGCAGACTACATCGTGCTCATTGCTGACAGTTTGGAACAGGCACAGACAATGCTCTCAGAGATCCATACTACCACACGAGGAGTGAGTCTCAAAATAAATTTTGGGAAAACACAATTTATGACCAATCTAGTCCATAGCAAAAATATCTCAATATACGGAAGAGACATCGAGCCAGTTAGCTTCTATAAATACCTGGGCCATGAGATTAGAATAGCAAGAGACAACCAAACGACTGAACTGAGAAGAAAAGTAAATCTAACTTGGGCTGCATTTGGAAAGATGAAGGATATTTTCAGATCAAGGTTACCCATGTGTCTGAAGAGGAAAGCATTTTACCAGTGCATTCTGCCCATGTTGACCTATGGCGCAGAATCCCTAACACTCACAAGAACAACGGTGACTAAACTGCATGTTGCTGAAAGGGCAATGGAACGAATAATGTTAGGTGTTTCTCTACGTGATAGAATACCCAATGCTACTATACGCAAAAGATCAGGAGTAACAGATTGAATCGAGAGAGTGAGAGAGCGACATTAAAATGGAACTGGGCAGGCCATGTAGCAAGGGCAAAAGATGAGCGATGGACGAAAAGGATTTTGGAATGGAGACCCCGAATACAAGCAAATATAAACAGAGGACGACCTCCATTGAGATGGACAGATGACATAAAGAGGGTGACTACAAATTGGACCCAGGCGGCGCAAAACCAGATTATGTGCAAGAGTATGCGAGAGGCGTATGTTAGACTTTGGGGGCTGTATGACGATGATGATGATGATGAACATAGTCGTGACTGAAATTACATAGTCTGAGCAAATAAATATCAATATATAAATCTCAGGAATTTTATTTTCAAATTAGCCTAAAGAGATTAAGAGCCAAAACATAATAATTAATAATATGATGGAGTACATAATAGAAACAATTAAATAAAAAATAATATTGTATAGATACCTCTGAGTACTTGAGAACAAATATCACATGGTGTAATCTTCTTATAAGTATATTCTTGAAAATTATGAGCATCCGGATCACCTTTAAGGAGTTCGCGTGTAGCAGCTGAACCATTTTTTCTAAATGATAAAATAAAAATGATTAAATAAATGACATATTTACTATTTCTTGATGTGTTTTCAAATATATAGACTCTGGTTTATCTACATTTAAACAGTTTAATCAAATTATAACCGTATTTGCTATATATATATATATATATTTATTCACAGCATTATTATCTATAAATAAACACCATCAAGTTTGCGAAAATCAATAGAATTAGTGGGCTTATATCTAAACGTAAAGTTTCATATTAAAAATTAAAAAAAAGTTTTAAGTGGTATTTTAGAAATTCTAAATTTTTGCTACTTACTTAAGTCTTGCTTTAATTAATACAGTATGAAATAAACTTAGCAATTTCATAATTTTGAGAACAAAAAACAAAATAATTTCAAAAGTGTTTTCGAAGACAATGATTGTGTAATACTAAAAATATCTATGAAAATTGCCTATTTATAATAAATCGAAACAAAATTGTAGCCTATAGCTATCCGAAAAGAATCAAAATATTTGGATATTTATACAGTGATGCGCAAACTTATCTGATTTTGATAGTTAAGTTACATCATCTATGTTGGGTTCCAAAGATTAGATATAATTTTTAATCAATTAGGCTTTTGTTTTTTATTTACGTCATATGCCACTAGGCGATGCCACTAGGCGTGCACTAAAATTTGTTTTACTTGTATAGTCCAAACTAAACACAGAAATAGATATTCTCGTGATGAGTACTAAAGAAGTTTAGGGGGATAGACACCTGACACCGCGGTAGGAAATCTTTAAAAATTAAATCATAAACTCCGCTGAAGTATTGGCAATTGTGAGATAGTCCTTTTTGTCAACTCAGCTAATGCTTTGAAATTTCGGACTGGCGGATTAAATTAAATTTGATTTATACAGTTTTTCAAACATATAAATTTTATATGTACTGTATTAGTCCTAACATATTTCCACTTTTAGAGAAAGTATTAGACCCGTTTATTACAGATGTGATTCTAATGTAGAAGCCCCTTCATCAGATTCAACGTGACGGAAACAACATTTTTCCAGGTGGTTAACAAGGAAACAACATTTTTCAAGGTGGTTAATGTACTGGAAGTTTCAACAGATAACAATGAGGTCGAGCTAGGCGCCTTTCGTCATATTTAGGGAGCGTTTGAAACCACTTCCTTTGAGTCAATTACAATATGCGCGCTGGAGCGGATCACGTCTATACTCAAGAGTAAACTCGTATATGTACCATTTGCTAGGAAAAAATCTATGTGACGATGTCGAGTAGCTGCACACAGGGCCGGGTTTTATCCCAGCTATTGTGGGTGCCTTGTACTAGACGAACTGTAGCACAATTTGGGAAAACAATATAAATACGCCGTTGGGTACGCGGATGATATTGTCATTGTAACTCAAGGTAAATTCAATTCAAATGTTAGGGACTTTATGCAAGCAGCACTTAACGTGCTTGAAAAGCGGACAGCGAACAAAAATTGAAAATTATTCCTCAAAAAGCTTCGGTTGCACCGTTTACCACAAAAAAGAATCCGGTCGGCTTAAATAGTCTAAAACTTCATGAGACACAAATATCGCTGCAAGGATGAGTAAAGTATCTTGGAGTAATACTGGATTCAAACTTGAAGTGCTACTAAATCTTTTGAATGGATCATACAAGCAGAAGCGGAAACAGCACTCAATCGCCTAAAAATTGATGGATCTAATTTGGCAAAGAAAATATACACTAAAATTACAGGTGATGAAATACTAGAAATGAAATCAAACTATATAACTTCCGTCTACAATATATACAGAAACTATGGGGTTATTCTAAGCTCAAATTTGTGGAGAGAAGATTCTCTTATCTTTTGTGAATCGTTTCTAGTTTGCTTCACAGACGGCTCAAAGGCTTCTGAAAATGCGAGAATATACGCAAACGAACAAAATGCGAAATGCCGTGTCCCTTAAGGGGAATGCTACATCTTTTAGCTTGAAATATGTGTAATGCTCTATTGTGTACAGGAAAACAGTAGAAAGAAATATAATAAACAGCGGATTTATGTAGTAAGCGACAGGGACATGGTGAGGAGGGGGGGGGGCGGTACATCAGACGTGCAATAAGACCAGAAAATTATCTGGACTGACGACCGAATACATCAATGCACTGTGGAAACTGGGTAAAACTACGTCAGTTACAGTAATATGGGTAAAGGACACAAGAGCATTGTAGGCAACAAAATAACAGAAGCACTAACAAAAAAGGCATCCAGCACAGAATTAACTGGTCCGAAGCCGGCACTAAGAATACCTGTCAGTTATATCACAGAATCAAAAGGACATTGGACCACTCAAAAGCACACAGACTACTGGGCAAAATCAGCAAGAAATTAACACAGAAAGCAAGAGGAGCCATGTAAGAACAAAACCCCAGATCTGCTGAAACTTGTCAGGAATAATATCAAAAGGATAACTGGACTGTTAACAAGACACACACCTCTAAGGGTACATATGAAGAAAACTTGGCTAAGTAGAGTATAAGTTGTGTTGTGTGGCATAAGTTGTGTGGCACACTGCTGAAGTAGAGTATAAGTTGTGTCTGGGGGAAAGCGAGACAGATCATCAGATCTCATGTAATTGTAATGCGTTGGCATCCAGAAGGAGGATACTATTTGGAACTACAAAAGTTAAACTTTAATTGGTTCAAGAACGCTCTAAATAGGAAATATTGAAATTGGTACAAGACTCAGATATCTTAGACTGCTGTGACTAAACAATCATGTGAAGTATAATAAGCTGTTTGGCTACAATACTATGGAGCGGCATTCCGCAGCCAGCCCTTGATAATAATAATAATAACAATAACATATTTCCACAACAGTACTTTTATTTTGATCGGTATTCATTTATATTTCCTTTAAGTTTTTGGAATAAATACTTGAAAATAGAATTTTCGTAAATTACGTATTTCTAAATTTTACTGGCACGACCATAAGGTTTTCTTCACATATCGCACTTATTACTTCCTGTTAAAATTATCTCAGCTTTTTAGGACAAGAACATTTAAGTATCAGAGATCAATTGGAAGTCTTTTACTTTGTTACTACCACGTATAATTCGAAATTAGCCCAATTGTTTAAATTGTCACTATAGTTTCAACCCATTCGGGCATCCTAAGACATAGAGACTAGGGCTTCTTCGGGTTCAATTATTGGGGTGTTCTAGGTGACCATATTGAGGCTACGAGAAATTGAACTTAGTCGTGTCAAAGACTAAACAGGAGCAACAACACGACAACGACTTAAATAGAGATAATCTATAAATAGAGATATCGCCCTCAGATAAGTATCGCCCAGAAGTTTATGCCTATCTGAACAATTATGCATTAATTGGATATGAATTCTCTTAAAATTTTTTGTTACTAAATAGATTAGACCTTAGATATTTAGATTCAAAATGACATGACTACTGTTTTAGTTATAGTAGTTTACACCATTAAATAAATCAAATTTTAAGATATTTAATTCAACTTATGTTCAAATCTGTATCATTGTTTCACAACATTAGAAAATCTAGCAAACATATGAATTATAGATGTTGTTTCCGATACCTTATTATTATGGCTTCAATATAAACGTAGAATAATATTAATATCTAAAATATATAAAATATGATCGGAAAAAATGTAATGAATGATTCAAAAATGTTTTAACTTCAAACAGCACAATCGAATACAAAACTGTATATAAATATAAAGATAAAACCAAATTTACCTCATTTGCATAATCGTAGAGACCGCATGGTACATTTGATTTTTACTGGATTGTTAGTAACAAACACATAAAAAGAAAGAAACAACAAATTAATTCTATTGTTATACTACAAAAAAAAATTGTTTCATTGAAACAAACATAAAGTATATAACTACATTTTTCATTAAAAAAATTAAAAAGAAAACTTAGCTACATTAAATATACTATATTAGAGCACAAACATGAATTTCAATAATAATAATGACAATGGCTTACAAGTTACGTACGCTACATAAGATCGTTAAAAACTTTTTCCTATTGCCTTAAGCGATGCATTTTAAACTCAATTTTTAAAACATTCCCTACAAATTTTTTTTTTGTAAAAAAATTTTTACAAAATATTTTATTTCAATTTCGTTTACGGAAAAGTTCAATAATTTCATAAATTCAATGAATTATTTATTAAATGGATCATGAAAGTAGTTTTTCTAAGAAAACATAAATGCTTATCGCATTTGCAACGTACTCAAATATGAAAAACAACTGAGTGGCGTCTTTTAAGTTCTAAGAAACAATATCACCAGATGGTCCTCTTTATGTATAACATTATATTCGTATATAGCCTCTTTTGATTTATATTAACTTTGATGCCCGTTTCTCTCTAAACGGTTTTTATCGCTAAACGGTTTTAGATAAAAGAAGATCCTTTACTTAGCACAATAGACGAAATGTTAAAAAGATCGGAAATTATTTTTCCTGAGTAATTTAACCATAAAGAAATGCATTACCTTAAATAAATTGGTTTCAATGAAAACTGAAAAAGTAAATTTAGAGAACAAATAAAAAACTATAGAATATATCTATAGAACTATAAAAATATAGATCGATTATGTCTACTGTCCTCATTTTGAGTAATAAAAATTAAAGTTAAAAACATTTTAGTACAACCCTATACAATATTTTTTATTTTGATTATCATTCAGGTCTCTACTTACTATAACACCATACATGGGAAGTCTGACTCTAATGGTTCCAAATATATAGTCTCCAATAACATTAAACGATCCATTGTTACCATGGTATATTTTACGTAAAATGGTAGTTTCAACTTGGTTAACGATTAACCATAATATAAAGGTATACAAATGGCCTGTGATCGGTTTGTATATGAAATTTCCTCCCGAAGATATACGGTCTGAACTTTTTTACCGCAAAAAAAATTGCTAATTACTCCATTTTTATCGTACGTAATTCATCTCTGCCTTACTCAATCACCGACTACCATTAGCTAACTGGTCGACTAGCAACCTTACAAAGAACTGCTCCTAAATTATGCCTGAATGCGACAGTTTGAAGGATAAATTCATGCCCTCCCTCAACATTAGGATATTGAAGCATTGGTGCCTCCGTTAACTCATTTTTAAGAATTTCGAATGTTTTATGACAGTCTGATGTCCATTGAAATGAAACCCTTCCATAGACAAATTATTTAATGGAACAACTATCTCTGCAAACTACTCTATAAATGTCATATAATAATTTGCAAAAGCTGTAAATCTGGTAGCATCATCTAATGTTGTGGAATTAGATATTTTACTAAAACAAAACCTCCACATGCTGTGGATCTACTTTCACGCCTCCTTCAGAAATCACATGTCTGAAATATAACAACACTTTTTTTTAAAACTCACATTTTGACGGATTGAATTTAAGATTCACCTTCCTTAACACAGCAAGAACTTTTACTAAAATTTGATTATCATGAGTCAAACTGTTGCCAAAACAAATAAGATCATCCAAATAAACAAAGCAACTTTCGTTATTCAAACCAGGTATGAATGACAATTTTCATCGCTCTAGAAAAAGCATTTAGACTTATATACAAACCCATCGGCAATCTGGTCAATTGATACTGCCCTCTATCTGTTGTAAAAGCTGTGTATTCTATCTAATAATACCCTTGCACAAGATCTAAATGCGTAAAATATATAGCTCCTGATAAAGAATATAGTATCGCCTGTATGTCATCTGAAGAGGACTTATCGTCCTCCAAAAACGGTTAAGAAGTATGAAATCAATAACAGCCCTCAAAGCATTATTAACTCCTAAATCTCGTTCCTTAGGGACCAAAAGACCACACGCGAAACCCGCATCTTCAATAATACCTTGTTTAAGCATCTTATCAATCGGATAATATACCTCAGCGTTTTGAGCATGCGGTATACGCTAAGGCTTAACGTACACAGAACTTGCATTCTCTTCTTTTACCTCTTGCGTTAAAATTTCAATATTAGTCAACTAATCTCCTGGTTAAAAGAAAGCATCTGCAAATTTTGCACAAATCTTTTGCACTGAACCTACTTCCTCCTTATTCGAACTCTGCACATCTATACTAGTTAACGCCTCATCCACTCTATCTACAGAAATATCTTCATCTTCAAACTTTTTAATATGAAAATTCCGTGCGTACTCAATACTCCTGCAATGAAAACACCTTCTCCTAACTGTTTTGGTAATATCGCACATTCTTTATTACAACTTACATTTAATCTGCACGCTTTCTCACACTTAGCTGGAATAGTTATATATTCCTCTTCTTGGAAGAATAATGGAACTACAATATTTTCTCATTTGTAATCAAAAGTTAATGTAAAATTCTGATAATTAATTATTGCATTATATTCTAAGGACATTATATTCTAAGGACATATAAGGGCATTATATAGTAAGGAAATCTAATCCTAATAAAATATCTATACTGTGACTTATTTGTCCACTACACTGTACATATGAAGTATGTCATAATTTGCGATTGTTAAAAGTACCAAAGTCTCACCCAACACGTACTGTGCTTTGTTACCAAGCCCTTGAATCTTATATTTTGTGGAATTATTAACATGTGATACATTTGTCTTTTGTAATAAGTTATTTGATACTAACGACTAACTAGTGGTAGTGGGGAAAAATTATGTCAAAAACGGCAGCAGGTCGTACCAAAGCGGACAAATTCATAAGACCAAGACACTACACTTTTAGAAATTACTCTACAGACTACTCTTTCGGAAATTAGTCGAACAGAGAGTTAAGAGTGCTTCTGGGCCATGACAAATCGGGCAGCGCAGCTGTCCGCGCCGTAGGCAAAAGCGGGAAAACTGGGACTCAAGAGCGGCCGTAGGCAAAGTTGTCCACGTCCTAGATAAATATAGGGACCGATTTATGTTGGACTAATGTTGTTTAGTCTACCCTAAACACTATTTTGCTAATTAAATTTAATAGATCACTTAAAGGGTGATAGTCGAAACTTAAGTGTTTAACTTTTGTTCTATACAAGATGTAACAAAACGTGGGACGGCCAGTATATGAAAGATGGGGTGGCGATCACGTCAACAAATTTTTAATTCAAGAATTTCCTTATTGTATTCGTCATGTGCAAACTGAATTGCGTCTATAAATGCATCGAAATTTCGCGCCCTTATAATTGTATTAATGTTCCTATTATTCAAACTTGACGCGAATGTGTGAATAGCAAGTTTCTCATTTGTTATAGATAAAAACATTAATGCGTTCAACTAAAAAGTGTCACCATTTCTTTTTAATAATATTAGTTCAACTACAAGTGACCCAATATGTGCCCCAAAATCCTCAATGTGTTTATTGCCTTGACTAGCCTTCTAGAGCATAACTGCTAGAGAAGCCGCGCGTTTTTGAGTGAAGAAGAATTTCCGAATATCAGTAATCAAATCTGTATTGAAAAGATATTCTTTGTTTAACCACAATTTAGCAGTCTGGGTAAGTTTTGTTTTTACAATAAAATTTGTCAATTCAACAGCATTCTCTATCAAGTTATCAACCCTGAAGCTGCTTTCAAATTAAATTATTCGCCAATTTTCACAATATTTTCTGTCGGAGCGATTGCAGCAATATCTGAATTTTCCAATAATTTTATTCTATCTAATAACAATAGACGAGTCTATATTTATTATCATTTTCACCTACGTAAAATTCATCTTTCTTAGTAACTACAGAATCTATCAAATAGCCAGCTAATTTTGAATTAAAACTATTCCTAATCTCACAAAAATCTTTCTCTATAATTGGTAATTTATTTAATTTTCTTTCAAGCAAACTTTTTTCCGCCCTTCTAATAAACATTCTAACGCCCGTCTTTAATGAAATTCCTATAAAATACTTTTATTCCTTGAAAATTATCTTCAAAATCATCTATCCAACTCATAACCTCTCATACATAAATAAAATCAAAAATTTTATAAATAAACATAATTGAAGATAAAAAATGTTAATTTTTTAATTATAAATTTTTGAATGCAATTATAAAAAAAATTAAAATTTTTTAATGGGACCTATCATTTAATTCCTTACTACCTACGAACATATAATTTTATTTTCATTAAAATTATTATTATTTATTATCATCGAAACCCGATAATATTCTTCTTCTAAGACCTAACTTCGTGACCGAAGTGTGGTGGCGGTGGACTATAAAGGTTCAGTTAGATAAACCATCTAGTTGTGTTAGGACTCGTTTCACCATTGTTCGTCAAGTCCTTCGGTCTGCCGCTTCTCGTGTCACCATAGCAAATGTAGTATTCATTAGCCTGATGACGATGTCGGTCCAGCGGGTTGGTGATCGGTCTTTTCTCCCTTTCCCCTCAGGCTTTCTTTGCACTGTCAGCCTTTCCATATTGTCCTGGCGAGTGATATGTCCAAAGAATTTGAGGACTCTTACATAGGTAATAGTTGATAGCCTAGTAGTTTATTTCCGCTAGAACGGAGACATTAGTTCTCCTAGCTGTCCATGGAATCCGCAGCATTCTCCGCCATACCCACATACCCATAAGGCGTTCGGATTACCCATGTTTCCGCAGCATAGAAGATAGGAAAAACCAGCGTGTTAACAAGGCAGATCTTGTTGTTTCTGATCAGAGATCGATCTCATACTCACATTTGCCAGAGCAGTGAAGCATGGATCCAAGATAGCTAAATTTGTTTACTACCTCATAACGACCAATACCGACGGGGAACACAACATTTTCGTTATCCCGATTGACGATCATGATTTTCGTTTTAGCAGCATTAATTTTCAAGCCATACTCTTGACTGATGGTTTCTAGTTGCCTCAAAAGCAGAAGGAGCTCTTCCTCGCTGGTAGCCACTCGCTGGTAGCCGGACATCATTGCATTGGATCGCTGGTAGCCACAAGTGTGGTGTCGTCAGAAAACGAAGGTTTGAGATGCGGTGCCCTCAAATTTTGACCCCACCAAGCCATTCCTCTAAAGTAAGTCGCATGACCATTTCGCTATTATCATTGAATAGTATGGGTGATAGGATGCATCCTTGGCGGACTCCTCTCTATAGTATACGACATCGCCCGGACAAAATATGAACTGCGTGAACTCGAATTTCTCGACTCAGCTCTTGATATCGTTCCCTGGTCTCGCTGTTGTCCAAGGCTTCAACCTAGACAGTATTTCTTCCTTCTATAAGCTGCCAGGTAGCCTCCAACATCTATGGCTGATGTCTATTCGGTCGTACTTTCTGCGGGAGTTCCTCCAATGTTATCACTAGTGATTGTTTTAGATCCTGCCAGATGGCCAGAGCTGCCAGTTCGTAATTCGGCTTTCCGTGTCTCCATCTTTGTATAACGAGGTCATTAAAAACTGGCACCTGATCTGCATCAAGTTTGAGTTGCGATTTAATGTGTGTGCGCCTGCAGATTTTGAGCTTAACTGCATATTTACATATAAGTAATTGGTGGTCGCTTCCACAGTCTGCCGGGAGCAGCGTTTTCGCCGTACTGATCGAGGGTCTCTAGCTCTCTCTGACCAGGATATAGTCGACTTGATTTTTGGAACATTTATATATATAGTCTCCTGATATGCTGTTTAAAAAGAGTGTTTGCGATCATCATTTTTCTATCAACGCGAAACTGGATCAGTCATGAGCCACTATCGTTCCGAATTCCAATGCCATGTTTTACGACATACTGATAATATTAGTTAGCATTAATTTAAAAAAATCTCGACTCATGGACAGGATCTTTTCAAACCCTCTCTCTTGACATCGCAATTTCCTCTCTTACCGTTTTCTTCATTTGTTTCTGACATCGCTGAAGAAGGACGACTGCAATAATAGTTGAAATCATAACAAACGCTGAATGCACAAAATTTCGCAGATTTTTAGCTGTTTACCTGGCGTATTTGTAGTCGTACCACCGCTGACATCCAATTGAGTTATCATAATTTCCTCCTTGCTCTCGATGGAACCAACTGGCAATTTAGAACAAAAATTTTGAATTTTTTTAAATTTTGACTCATAAATAAACCGCGTTACTATAAGCTTCGGCAGGATCGCTATGTGATGATGTTGCGTTGGTTAATGGATAAATTAAAAAACTAGCAACGATTTACATTCTGTTATCTATCTCTAAAAATGTCTATCTCTAAAAATTAAATTAAATCAAATAAAAATTAATTCGATTTATTTACAAATATTTACAGATATATAATTCATGTTCGTACATAACAATTAAGAAATTAATGAATTAAATTAATATGGAAAAGAAAAAACTATCAACGGTCTACATCTATTATCTATGTGGTTATCTATATGTCAATATGTCGAATACTCTATATTCTGTTATCTATATGTCTATCTAATAATCTCTAATCAAAATTTTATATACTCGAATTGTATTATGTTTTATTTAACTAACATCATTGATGTAAACATCTTTAGCCTTGCTAAGAGCATACATTTTAGGTATTGTTTATTACCCATCGACCAAATATTAAACAACTTTGGAATTCTGTTTTATCACCTTGATTAATATTTTTCATTAAGTTTGTTTACACACTGTTTTCTGTATTCAGTTTGTAACTGTTTTCATAAGTTCCTTTACACATTTAAACAACCGCGTGTATTTTTAAATAACATGTTTATTATAATTTAATATACAATTATTCCTCGAACAATGCTATATTATATCAAAAATAAAATCTCTTGTGTTTCAATTATAGTTACCCCGCTTGATGATCTATTTGCGTCTGATACATTACACCCCAAAAAAATTCACTGTCCTAACAATAACTTATATTTCATATCAGTAAAAACAACTCAACTTTTTCCAAAAAACTGTTATCATTCTGTCACAGAGCCACGTTTGTTTTCTAGCAACGTGTAGGTAAGTATGTAAAATTGACGTTACCTTATGAT
Organism: Adranes taylori; assembly: GCA_009867245.2. Lineage (NCBI taxonomy): Eukaryota > Metazoa > Arthropoda > Insecta > Coleoptera > Staphylinidae > Adranes > Adranes taylori. The sequence continues at coordinate 16,587 of WYDF02253113.1, forward strand.
CTCTAAAATTATGTTAAATCTTAGATCGTAAATCTGAGATTTGAAATGCTACGGTACTAGTTTTGCCTCAAAATTCTTATCATCACGTTTCGCCCATGTTACTACTACTGACATATAAACGCTAATTTATTGAAAATTGTAGTATTGAGGAATATTGAGTGAATCGATAAAAATGCTATGAAAACTAGCATAATAGCAAACGAAGACAGAGAATCAGAGAACACGTATGCCCGTCGCAAGACAATAGCGAGAAAGTCCGACCGCGTTTATCGCGACAAAGTTCTTTAAATTTAGAAGATAGTCAACTAATGCAGCAACTAAAGGTGCAGAAGGCAGAAAAGTAAAACAATGAATTGAGGTGTAGACTTTCGGAGAGGTTTGGGTTTTCGAAATTTGAAACCCCAAAAAGGTTAAAAGAATTATACAGAGATTTTCAGACTTTGCTAGCCAGAGTAGGTTGATAGGATGGTTTTATATAATAGATTTGCTATTCATAGGAGCTATTTAAAGTTTTGTCTTAATGTTCGGATTACGACTTTTCTTTATAAAAACATATTTCAGATCAGAAGTTATTATATACTTATAAATAAATATAATCTGAAGTCGCAATTGTGGAGCTATAAACTAATATCAACAACAATATCTTAAATGGAATAACTGCTAAATTATGTCAATAATAAAATGTCACGTATATTATAATTGCAGTTATAATCGAAATACAAATAATTTCATGCCAAAACAATAAATTTTATTTTTACAGGGCGTAGCATTTTGCAGGACAGAGCAGTTTGACATTCAGCATTTTGACATTTAACCACAAACAAAGTGCTAGAGTCTGATTGTGGATGTTCGAAATACCTACTTAAGGTTCAATTATGAAAAACGTGCCTTCAAGATGAAGTTAAACAAAACCAATAGATGCAACTTACGTACATTTTTAACTTATAAGGAAAATTTTGAGAATTAATTTAAGACGTGTTCACCCTACATGAATTTCTAAATTGATTCTTAAACTTCCTAATCATCAATATGCCATTTTTCGAAATAATAATGCAGATATTTAAACTTTGGTCTTACTGCTAAAAGTAAATAATACATTCTTCATTGAAATATAGTTACTGATGGAGGGATAAAAGTAAATTTTAAATTCCCAAACATGAATAACGCGCAAAAATATCACTTTTACAGTAAGAGGTTTAGTTCTAATATTGTGATATACTCGTACTCACGATACTGATAATCTCATTCGCATATTCTATGCGAGATGTAAGAAACTATCTCTGTTATACAAAAAACCTCATTACTAGTAATGTCACCTCTGAGAATCAATTAAATATTTGACATTAAGGATATCTTTTCTGTAAACGAAATTTGTATTAAAAACAGTATAAGGGTTGAGTTCTGATTTAAAACATTTAACAAATTCTAATTTAATGTTGCTTTAGAGAAAATCATATTGTTCATACTTACCTGTCATTCAAGCGGTTCTAGACCATTCAGAAATACTGAAGATATTTCTTTCAAAAACAAGATAAGAACGAAAATGCATATTTTCAGAAATAACAAAAATCGGTCAATGTTGCTAACGCTATATTGTGAAACGGAAACTAATTTTTTCAAACATTTTACAGTCAAAGACTAGTAAAAAAGTGAAACAAATACAGATTATTGTCTTTGATTAACAAAGCAAATTAATTTTTCGCTAGCTTCTAGCCTTTTTCAAGCTACATTTTTGTTATTGTATAAGAAAGATACTAAAGCGTATAAATGTTAAATTTTGTTATAAAATTATTACCTATAATCAAATGCTGAACAAACAAATTCAAGTGGTATGTAATGTAATAAAATAATGACATTAAACTAGTACAGAATTTTATTGTATCAAAGCAGGATCGTGGTTTTTATGACTTTTTTATAGACCCCATTACCGTTTTCTTCTTTTTCGTAACATATAATGCTCGTGCATGAAATTCAAGGGGTGGGGAAGAAGTGGCTCATCTTATTATTGTTAAGTAAACATTCTTGAAATCGTTATTTGCACACATAAATACGCAATAACAATACAAAATAATAAAGTTCATTAAATTCTACTCCTAATATTTATAATTCAAAGTATGATTTTATTTCCGATTTATAATTGACGGAAAATGTTGTTTTAAGATAATAATGAAACAAAATTAGATAGGATAATTGTATTCCTTATTTTATTAAAAACAGTAAAAAATAAAATAGTATCAAAGTAGATATAAGCTAATTAAAGTTATCCCATACCAACCACTAATAGAAAACTTAAATTTTGTGTTATTTCAATAGAATAAAGGATTCTATTCAACAATCGAACTTTAATGTCATACATAATACTATTTTGTTTAACACCAGAAGAAAAATTTACCAGCAACTAAATGAGATTTATAAAGCAACTGAACAAGTAATTTTAAGAATTTACAAAAAACAAATCTTGGAAGTGCTGTGAAAGTAACCACAGGTGCAAATGACGCTGTAAAATACAATAATACTATTAATTTGTTAAGTAAAAGTAAAGACATAATGTCAAAGTCAAGTCAACGATTTTTAGTTTGAGTAAGAATAAAAAATTAATTAATGAGCATACGCAATTGTTATCTAACAATGTACATAAAGCACAAACAGCTCATAATTCCATGGAAGTAAGAAGTAATATAGGAACAATAATGATTCAATTCATTATTGAGATATTATCGATTTAATATATCGTTGAAACTTTAGTAGATGCGATAACTTTTGCAAAACTTAAAACTTTCCAACCTTCAATATTAGAACGTCCTACTTAAAATAGTAAATAAAAATAAAATGTTTTAGTGTAAATTTACCATATGACATGAATGTTGAAAACTTAATGTTATAAGAAAAAATAGTCATAGTATAAAGTTATTGCAATAATAATCAACTGATATTTGTTATAGAGTAACCAATTTTTTATTGTAAGGCGTATAATTATTACCACCTATATGTATTTCCTATCACACAATATCCAATGTTGACTTTCACAATGATTATACCTTAAACAAAATTCCTTACCTTAAATAATCAAAATTATAATTTACACAATCGAAAATTTCAAGAGTTTAGACCTAGTAATTATTTGTATCAAATAAATCAAATTAATATGGATTGTTCAAATTAAAATTCACCTGGATAGTTCCTAAATCAAATTAATATGAATACTCCATGTGAAGTAAACTACTTAAAGTATTCGAAACATTATAACAGTTGTCAGTAATATTCATTAATATTTAGAAATTCAAAATGACCAAATCCAAAAAGTATCCGGAAATAAGTAGATAATAATTACACCGAAAGAAATCAGTTCGATATTCCGTTAGATCGAAGCAACATACCTCAGCTTTACCAGAAAGTTATATAATAATTATTCCTGAATTATTCCAAGTAAACATTAATGAAATTTTTTTTAATTATTACCGTACAGAACCCAAGGAAGGAAACTATAAACAGATAGGAGCTACTTTCGAAAATTTCAAACGATAAGGAAATTATATGGATTAGTCTTTCAAAAATTGCGGTAAGTTGGACAAATGTTTCTGGCATAGCATTATAGCCATTATCAACACCTTGTCTTTTTGAAGTATAGGCGCAAGACATCATTGCATTGGATTACGAATCCGACACTCAATCAATAGCCTCTGAAAATCTAGTTCTTATTATTCATCTCTTGAACGCAATTTGTATGAGAATTTATAAATATTAAGATGTTATAT
>WYDF02253124.1:0-20341 GCA_009867245.2 Adranes taylori
GTTTCCAAATTCATTCGTTTAATGAATTTAATGCATACTTTACAGAGACTTTTATCTTTACAGTGACGTGTATTGTTACAACGTTATTGGAAGAGAATATTTGCAGAATTATCTGTAGGAATGAGTCGCTCATGGGATACTACGAAATCTGTTATAATTGCATGTGCTGTCGTGCACAATATTACTCGTCTTGCATTAGAAGAACCTAGAAGAAGAACAATACTTAATTTATCTGATTTTTTTAAAAACAGAATTACGTTGCAAATGTCATATTGTACTACGAAATATACTAAAACTGTTTGATTGATACTTACAGTTTGAAATACCTTGAGGGGTGTACAATATTGCAAAATAACAAGTTTAATAACAATTGAACTGTTTTTTTTATGACAATACACATGAACACAGGTTACATCGTATGATGAGTTTATTTTTCATCCCTACTATTCACGTATACGAAATGAGGATTGTGGGAAAATAAAATGTTTAGTTTAGAATTGGCACACACAGATGTCTCCAGTCTTCGAAAATTTTGATTCTCATCTGTTCATTTAGTGTCATCCGCAGTCAAACTATAATTTAAGGTTATTGACCATTTTACATAACTTATACAAGTATTAAAATCATAGTGTTCAATTTTTACGCTTTTACGCATCATAGTGTTCAATTTTAAAATTTTATTACATCTATGAATATTTACTAGTTTTTAGATATTTGAATGCTGGCACTTTAAAATTGTCTCGCGGGCACCACGTCACCAATAATGCAATTTCTTGCTGAGAAATATATATTAAGTTCTGTTATTTTTCAAGTTTTTGATCAAATACAAACACGTACACCTGTATACTTACTAATAATAATACACTTAATTTACAGCTGTATATATTTTAGTTACGAATCCAATGGCTGAAATTCTCGAGACTGAAATGTCATACGTTTGTTGGAAGTGTAGTAGAAGATATAAAAGTCTTTTATCGTTAAGGAATCATCAAACATTAGAATGTGGAATAGAACCCAAGTTTTCCTGTATACACAAAGGTTGTTTGTATAAAACGAAGTTAAAAGGAAACTTGAAGAAGCATCTGGAGATTCACAAGAGGCGATTTAGAAGGAGCTCAAAATATTTTGCTATTATATGAATTTGTATTTATTAGATTTTATTGTTATTTTATTACGATTTAAAATTTATAACGATTAGCTATTGAACAAATTATTATTAAGATTTTATAAATACCTATTACCTAAAAGTATTTAGATTTCGTTTTTTTTTTGTTTTTTATTTAAGATTTAAGATTTATTAATTAAGAAATTGATGTTTAATAATTTTTGCAAAATATTTTGTGACGTACATTTTTGTTGCCCAATCGCAAGGAAGAGTTTTTTTATTTATACGGATTCCAAAGTGTTCGCACTCGTATGGTTGGATCTTTTCTAGAGACAATTGTTATACAACATTGTCGCTTTGATTTTTGTCCACGAACACACTAAGAGGTGAAATTCGTTGAATAGTGTACGAACTTTACATTTCAGCTTAAATTAGGGATCGGTTGGGATATAGCTGTTTATTAATTAAAATGTAGTCCGACTAGAATAGCTAATGGCCACGTAAACTTGGACACTTTAATAAAACAGCACTGGCGTGAACACATAAAAGTAGAAATAAATTTAAAGTCAACATAATGGAAATTAATTCAGAAAAATAACAAGTCAGAGTAAAATATATCGATATTAGTGAACCCAAAAATTATCACTAAATAATGTGCAATAAAATCAAAACTTATTAAATGTTTTCCTAAAGATAACAATAAAGCAGAAATAAATATAAATATTTGCGCAATCAGCTTATAGTAAATCAACAAAAATAATTCCATATAGACACTTAGATGTGGGTAGACATATTGCCCTAGTAATCCTTGTATTAATAAACTGAATCAACAAAACTAACTGCAAATATAAGTAATAAATTCTTAGGTACTGGGTGCTTTTCCCAAACTTAAATTCGGAATTTGAATTAATTAATTAATAGCTTAATATTTGATTTACTTCCATTTTAATTTCTATTCCGTTGGGCAGTGGTTTCCCTCTTTATTTTTAAATTTGAAAATATACTTTTAACTGAACTTTTAAAGTCATCTGCACGGGGTTTTATTGGTTTTTCCCCACTAGATTTTCTCATGGCTTCCTATCGAAATTCCTATGAGTACCGTTTACTTATTTTCCCCTAGCTATAGTACGATGCTACTATCTAATGTGCTCTTTCACTTCTTAATGTTTCACCTTCAATCAAAGCTGTTTTCGCTACCTTCGCGGGTGGCGTTAGCATACAGGCCACTTAGTACACTTCCATTGAGTCGTAGCGACGGCTCCTATAAGGCTCGTTTGTTTCGATAGTTTGCTTGGTCAGCAACTTAGAAATTACTATCTTTGCCGGTAAAAATAATGCTAATCTTGATGCCTGTAGAGAAATTCTAGGTGGTACTGATATGAAAGTAATCTAAAGTTAAAATGAAACTCAGTGTTAAATAACATATTCATCATAATAATTAAGTCTACAGCAAACCAAATGCTTAAAGAAGTAAAACGTTTCATTGAATCTGGGTATCTACAGTAATTTAGATGACTTCTGATTATTAAACGTACAAACAGTATATACAGTAGAATTGTTAAATAAAGTTAAATGGGTACTGTTATCCTCGTTAAATTATAGAATATTCATATAGTAATTATAGAATTAAGTAAAAAAATTAATGTACTATTTTAGGGAAGCTCGAATATAACATCAACGAAAATGGTAGATATGAATGCATCAGCTGTACATCGTCGTACAAGCACAAAAGACATTTATATATGCATTGCAAATATGAGTGTGTGAAGAGTGGTGTGCTTCCAGTGTTTCAGTGCCATATCTGCTGCAGGAAATTTAAACGCAATACTCATTTGAGGAGGCATCAAAAATTAGTTCATAGCTATTAATCGGTCTAAAACGTCTAAGACAAACATGTTTATATGCTTTATTTTAATCACAAAATATTTTCATAAATATATTACTTAATACATTCCAATTTTAACATAATTCGGTCGTTTTGCCAAATGTTTAATTTCCCATCCTATAACATTGCTACTCAAAAATAGATCACAGCTTGAGAGTTGACAATTATAAATAAATGTGACTGATATTTTTAAAAGAATTTCTGATTATGCTATAACAGTCAGTTTTCTTAGAATATGCTTTGAAAAACAGATGTTATTATGTTCCTTTGTGCTATATTCGGAATATCTTAATTCAGACCTTTTATTGAAAAACTATTTTCTTGAATATATCATAAATGGAATTAGAATTGAAATAGCCTTATCTGAAATCTGAGGATGCTTCATTTCTAATAAAAATAACGGAATTCCAACGAAACTTCGGAAAAGCGAAATTATAGTATTCTCGTTTCTCAATAAATTTCTCCCGGATTGGCAAAGGAATTGTTTATGGAAATTTTTTGGCCTACAGTGTAAAAGGATTTCGAGAGCAGACATATTTTTTAAATAGATTATCTAATTATTCCGAAAACATACTGAATATATGAAACACCCAATTAGCTTGTTACGTAGTTTTTACGTATGTGGGTAATAGAAAGGATAAAGTTCGAACCTGATCCCTTCGTGATAATTTGGGATCGGGAGAATCAACTAAGATCTTAAAGTATTGCAGGGGGATACGCAGTTCATATTTATCGCAAATTGCACCGGTTGGGGGTTAGCTGATGCCTGAGATTCCGGTATCAATAAGTTATAAGTTTTTAATCTTACGAGCACTAATTATTATAGGAATAGGCGTGAAAAAATAACAACGTTAAATACGTTTAACGTTAGTGTATTGAAAACCTTCAGAAAATTATAATCCTAAATACAATAAAATCAGCTGATACAAGTGAGCAAATATTCGCTAATTAAAGTTCAATAAATCAAAATAAATTAATGAGCCTCGAAATAATTAATTCAGATAAATTCGATAATTTGCAGAGCAATTCTATTTTTTGGTTTACCCGTCGGTAGTTTATTATTTCGTTCCACACCATTCGTACAGAGATCTATGAACGTAGATGACAGTTGACGAAATAACAGCGCAGGTGAGATGAACTACAATGAGGCCGTGAGAATTAAATATATAAAACTTATATTTAAACCTGCCTGTGTTGAAAATGAGCGGCAATGGTATCACTGCAACTTCATTGTGAAAACTTGTTTGATGAACCGACATAGTAGTACGTTCGTTTTGAATATATTTAAAATAAAATTTTTGTGCTAGATTATCACGCAAAATAGATTTAGTTGAACCTGTATCCATCATGCATTTCAAATTGACATCGGGAATAATTATATAAGGCCAATCTAGGCCCATTTTTCAAATTAATATTTATTATGGATTGTATAGGGATGATAAATGAGATACGAGATGATAAATGAAGTATAATAATGAAAATTTCTACATTAAGCCCCCCCCCCCCCTCCTAATTAATCTCTAAGTATTAACCAATATAGGTTAGCATAATTGTGAAATATATGTATTACTTTAAAACAGTTAATAACTATTATTTATTAATTAGATAAGTTAATTATTTTGAAAACTCCATATATTTAGATTTAGATGTAAGCATATGAAACACCGAATATAATATATGAAACAATTAGAATATATGAAATTTATTAAACATATGTAACTCTCAATTAGCTTAATTGGGTATTTCATAGCTTATTTGGGTGTTTAATACTACCATACATACATATATTTGATTCTTACAGGTAGCGTGTACCGTATAATACTGTCACGGCTGCGCGACTAGGTGTGCAAAAAGGGGGAGAAATACTTCATAGAATTGATGAACTAATTTTCACTAAAAGCTCAGTTAAGATGTTATTTCGTCAACTGACTGCCATGTACGTTTATAGATCTCGTAATTATGCGTTATGTACATTGTAGAGAATTTTAAAATTAGTTTAAACAAACCGGCTGGTACGGTATGTCAGGCTATTGGTTTTCATTAACTGGTGACAATGATCATTACTGAAAGCAGAGGGTACTGATGAAGGATGTCACCGACGCCAGAAATGAATTCATCTATGAGTTTCCTTTATCCGATATGCAGTTTTCGAAATAATTAACTTATCTCATTAATGAATAATAGTTATTTACTATCTTAAAGTAATACGATCATAGTGTACATACATATATTTCAGACTTATTATTTTTTCATTAAATGAATAAAAATATGTTATGGGGTTTTCTCTTATAAAAGCAGGATTGTGGTTTTGTTACTATTCTATTTGTATAAGCACCATACCTCTTTCTTTTCGTAACATAAATAATGCTCTTGCATGATTCTCAAACAGGGAGTGGGGAGAAATTTCTATTTCGGGATTGTTTAGGCCAAATAACTAGGCCAATGACAAGGCCAATGACAAGGCCAATGAGTACGCAAAATTGGAATTGCTTATTGTAAAGGCGTATAAATCATTCATTTAAAAGTGTATTGCGTACTGTAAACTTCTATAGCTATTGGGTTGCAAGGTTTTATGACCTACAATAATTCTGTAGTTGACAATGCAGGCGGTCATGTGTAATAAGTTTACATTTAGCTCATTTCTATAACTGTCATATGCGCAAGAAATCCTAAACTCTGCTGAAACAGAGATTAGATGTAAATTTGTTTTTTATATTATTTATTCTTCGTCCCTGATAATGGTTGTGATTATCGAAACTTTTCTTACGATACGTCGGTGCTCTTATTTACTGATGCTGATATCGATTTGATTATTGAAACGGCGGCTTGATTGTTGACTATGGTGAGGATGTTATTCGTCCGGTCGTTGAATTTGATAGAAGATGGAAATACGTAATTCTGTGAAATAAGTGACTGGATGTCGCTTAATTTGAGTGGTAATGAATCCCCTGTTTGGCTTGATGATTGACAGTGCTTCCTCCTGATTCCCTTGAAGTGTCGATTGACAGGGGACGGGTTGTAACTGAAAGTGTAAAATAACAGAAAATGAGAAATTCAAAAAAGGAAATGGTTTTGTGCATTTACACGTAAAGGTTGCAAAATGGCAGCTTCAACAAAAAATTAAATAATATAAAAATGTTATTATAAAACGAATAATAATGGCTCGGCCAATAAATCTTTATGTTACTTATGTGTTGTAAAAGTTTATTTGGTCAAGTTCATTAAATCATAACCATCATTTTTTATATGAAAACGTGCTTCCATAAATGGATTTTTTGACATAATATTGAAAAATAATGGAGTAATTAGTCAGATATGTGTTAATGTGTTAAGAAGAAAAAAATCAAAAGAGTCTGCAGAAGTATAGATATTTGTTGTAGATTTAATTTTTGATAGTTGATTTAAATACTTGATGATTAAATTAATGTTGACTTTACACTACTTTTGAACAAATCATATCCACGACTGCGATAAGCACTCGCTGACCGTAAGATAGATATGCTTTTTTTATTGTTAATTATGACCGAATAGAGCGAGCTTCTCACGTCACATCCAAAGAGCACAATTCCGAAATTGCGTCTTAAGGATGCTTGATTAAGGATGCGTGGGCTTTTTTATATGGAATTCCCTGGCGAAATGTTACTCCTGACGGTCGACTGGCCAGTGGCACTTGCGTGATTGGCGACACGATAGGCGTGACCTGAAGGAAATTTCTGCTAGAAAATATTATTAGGATATTAGGAATTTCGCCTAATAGAAAAGTTTCTTTGATCTGTTAAAATTTCTAAGGATCAAAGTTGCATAACTTTATTGATGAAAGCATAAGTGGTGGTGTACATAAACAGTGGGGGTTGGAGCTTTACGCCACCAAAATTTTAGAACCATTTCATTTAAAACTTCTTTTGCTAAAATGCGTAGAACTAATATCCAATCAGGTGCGTCAAAAGTACAAAAGGGTGCAGAGATTAGCGGCTTATTTAAAAACTAGTGTTGGAATGAAGTTAAGTCGTAAAAGTTAAAATAATAAGACTAAGAAAATTTCGTACAAATATTAAAATACGAAAATATCCTATAGGTGCGACTGCACTCAGACATCTTTAAGACACAAAGGATACCGCCAACAAGCGGCATGAGATCAAGCTTTGTGAAGCGCCTTGCCGTTTCTCTGGCGCAAGAGAAGTTGCATATGCATAAATGTCTATATGCTTTTCTGTGTGGGTCGGCTTTTGTTTGATTATATTTTTTCTCACGTCGGTATGGCATGATGTATTACGCGGGATTTGGGTTTTATTTTACGCATATAAAATGTTTATAATATTAATATATATGTATTAATATTACTATTTTATTAATCGTTATTACAGTGATTTGTTGATTTCGTTAATTTATATATTATATTTGTTTGTCAATTTACAATACATTATAGGATTACTCATTGAATTGATGACTTATTAGAGAATTGCTTATTGCAATCGTTAATTAATTGAATTAATGATAATCCGGTATTAAATATTGTTTTAATTTCTCTTGTACTAAAGTTTACGGTTGAACTAAGTTTACCATTAGTTGCTTGGTTTCAATTGGATAGTTCACTTTTAAAGATCCCTTTTGAAATTCATTCTGTTAAAGTTTGAGCCTCTAATTTGCATGCCTCTAATTTGTAGCCCAATGTCAATATATTCTCAGTTCCATCTCGACTTTGCATTTTTTTTTATTAAGTTTTTTTTATGCAAGTTTCGCTTGCGGTTATTATCTCTGATGTTATTCTATAATTCTGCACACAATGTTTCAAATATTCGCAAATTTAAAGCAATTTGATTACTTAATAAAATGCGACTACACGCGTTAATAATATTTTGAACTTTGTACATATTGCAGTAAGGAATAAACATTTCTAGTATTTTACAAAAATTTTATATATTATATCTGTTGCACTAAATAGATAAAATAAAAATTCTAGGTTTCGTCTGCTTTTTCCGAATCAATAGAGAAGGTCGTTTCGAATGCATTAAATGTGGATTATCGTACAAACATAAGCGCCATTTGTGTAGACATTGTAAATATGAATGTGGAGTAGAACCACTATTTAAATGTCAAATATGTCCGAAGCGATTTAAGCAAAATGTTCATCTCAAGAGGCACACACTTTTAACGCATGGAATTTGTTGACAATTATTTAATTTAATATATATTTGAATTTATTTTTCATAGGCAACATGTGCTATGTTATAATTAGTCTAGATTTTAATTGTTTTAATACAAATTCAAAATTGTTTAGTTTTGTTAGAAATATTTATTTGTTTTTCGCATTTTGAATGGGTATATTCGATGAAGTAGCAAATAAAATCAACAAGTAATTGGCAAACCAAGTTTCATCCTTATTAAAAGTGTATTGTGTACAGGAGATTTTAAGTTTTGTATTTCTTCGAGGATAAACATATTAGTGTGTTATACTGTATATGGAATTTATTGTATTCTAACATCACAGCCCAACAGCATATATGCTTTTTTAATTTATGATTATAAGTGGTTATATTTTCAGCCTAGATCTTGCCCAGTGCTTTTTAAATTTTATTCAGGATACGCATCACATAGTTCCGATTGTGTCTTTTAGAACTCTGGTAACTAAGCTAATATTTGTTATGGGATTCCCGGTGTTTGTATGCTATTATCGGAGGTTTACAAGAATGCTCTATGATCTAAGCTCTTCCTATCATTTCAACACAAATTGCATATTATGTAATTATTGTGCAGTTTACTACACTCTTTTTTACGAAACAATAGACTAAGTTGCTTGCTTAATTGATGCTTGCGTTTCCAAAATATATTTAAATTTAATTGACTCATCAGATGTTTTAGGTATGTACGAAGCTACATATCAGATTTACAGAACGTTTAGGGTTTCCTTCTGTGTATACAGACTGTTCCAAATCTGATTTTGGTCCATCAGTTGGTGAAAAGTAGTAAAGGTGTTTACACATTGATCTATAACAGACATGCTTAACCCAAACCAGTTTCGGCACCGCATTCTTAAAAAAGAAAATTAAAAGAACCGCTGCCATATTTCATAACCTTCATATTTCTAGTTTAAATTTTTTTATAATTAAAAAATTTTATACTTTTTGCAATTTATAATTTATCTTATATCATACAATTTTTTTAAAACATTATTTTTAAAATATATACAAATTATTAAAATATAAAATTTTCTAAAAATAGAAAAAACGGTAATTTAAAATTCTTGTTTCTATATATTGTTTTTGAGCAAAATATTTATTTCTATTCAAAAAATGACGCGATATATGTGTGAGAACATATTGTTTTAATATCAAAATGGCTAATCGTCAAAAAAGAAATTCCATAATTTCCCAAGAAAAAATATAATAACAAGTACTTTACATTTTATTCAAATTTGAAAATTATATACTTTAAACAATTATACATTTTAATAATTTCTATATTTAAAATTTTTATACTTCAGAAATTATGTTTTAAAAAATTTACATTTAAGCTTTTACAATTTTTCTAATTAAAAAATGTTATATCAAAAAATATTTGTATTTTAAAATAATTTCACTTATAAATAGAAATATTTTGTTTAAAATCAAATTGGCAAATGACAATTCGTCAAGAAAAAGTGCTATCGCCAACACTTTTTTTTGAGGAATTGTCATTTGCCAATTTGATTTTAAAACAAAATGTTTCTATTTATATCAAAATTTATATCTAAAAACATAAAAAATTATATTAAGTGAAATTGTTTTAAAATACAAAAATTATTTAATTAGAAAAATTTTAAAAGCTTAAATGTAAATTTTTAAAACATAATTTCTGAACTATAAAAATTTTAAATATACAAATTATTAAAATATATAATTGTTTAAAGTATATAATTTTCAAATTTGAATAAAATGTAAAGTACTTGTTATTATATTTTTTCTTGGGAAGTTATGGAATTTCTTTTTTGACGAGTTGACGATTAGCCATTTTGATATTAAAACAATATGTTCTCACACATATATCGCGTCATTTTTTGAATACAAATAAACATTTTACAATATAACGTTTTAAGCATAACATATAACAAAATAATATTTGTTTTTGAACGTACGTTTTTTTTTGTATAAATACATATAAATATTCTAAAAGCATTAAAAATTAATAAGAGAATTAATAAGAATAAGAGGAAAAATATTAAGAAAATATAATTTTTTTTAAATATATAATTTTCAAAATAGAAAAATGGATAACATAAAATTTTGTTAATATATTTTTTTGCAAGCTGGGAATGGTAATTCTTTTTAAGTTGACGATTAGCCAATTTGATTTAAAAACATGTTTTGACACATATAGATACATATATGATATATTTGAATTTTATATAATACGTAACATATTAATTGCATTGTATATAATCCAAATATATCATATACGTATCTTGTAGAAGTTAATATATTTAATCCTTAACTCGAGAGATACAATACTTGGTGCCGTCTGAAATTACCCTTTTTGACAAGACCTAATAAAATATAAAAAAAGTAGGGAAAAATCAAAATTTTATTAAAAGTTGTTAACGTCATGATTTTTCATTTAAAATCAGAAAGCATCCACGAAAATGTGTGATAAATAATTTCTTTGTGTAAAAAACAGTATTGACATACGTACATCTACCTAAGCAAGTACACTTTTTATAATTTAATGCTTACAAAGTGACGGAAATAAATTTTACTTTGTATTTTCATTGAAATGATTAGTTGAAATCTGTCAAAAGTTGCGATCAATTGGAAGTGTTTTTATTTCCTCATTACCACATTAGTACAATTGTTAAGATTATGACTATAGTTTCAACCCTTTCGGGCCATTTTCTGACATGCAGACTAGGCTTTCATATGGGTTCTATTATTGAGGTGTTTTGGTGACCGTATTTGGGCTACGAGGGATTGGAGTTAATGGTGCCAGCTGTTAAAGTACAAGGGTGCCACCTGTTAAAGAACAACTAGATAAACGGAAGTATCTAGTTGTTGACTCTCTTCCTTTCTACTATAATACCTAACACCACTAAATCCAATCCCTCGTAACCCCAATATAGTCACCTGAAACACCCGAATAATAGAACCCGTATGAACCATAGAACTCCTAGTCTGAAGATGGCCCGAAAGGGTAGAAACTATAAATACAATCTTAACAATTGTATTATACAATCTTAACAATTGTATTATACGTGGAAGTAACGAAGTAAAACACTTATTACCACTTAATTATTACCACAAAATAACGCATGACTCATCAATCTATGAAATCAAAATGTCAAAAAATAAAATAATCATAAGGGAAAATTCTAGCAATAAACAAATGTCATTTTTTTCAAACCATTTATTATACTGTAAATGGACTAACTTGTGGCAACACATACACAAAATATTTTGTGAACCCGTGTTTTTTGACACAAATGACATATTGTTCTTTTCTACAAAGGATGCGTGACCCCAAAGACTGTATCATCTGGAACTCCAATAATGTGTCTGATGGTACTACGTAACTGAAGTGATAAATGTGTATTTTTCATACGTCTCTTCATATATCCTTGTACTAGTAAAGTAATCTTTATTGGCATTTAAAATAATCACAATTTATTTACAAACTACATTTTAAAATAAAGATTCAAAATAACTGAATGAGGAGAATCATAGAGGAGCAAGGAATCCCATAGGGGCTATCATACTTTGTCAATAACCCCATCTTACTTCAATCCCTCCTGAATATTACATTTTCATCTTTGTTTCCTTTATAACTCTTTCCGTAACGATTCTTCCTTCTGTCCCCCTCTTAAACATAACCTTATATTTCCCGCCAATGCCCTTTCCATATCGCTCCATTCAATTCCTGTGCACTCATTCACCCAAAGCTCGTAATTTTCTTCACATCCTTTCCTCTGTTTTCATCCAGAACCTATTTCCCCGCTCCCGCACCTAAATCTAGCGATCATTTTCTTTTCCTCCAGTGTAATCTCTGCTTTCATGTAATCAGGTATACACTTTGTATCTCCTACCGTCTCTAATCTTCATCCATTTTTTTGGCATTTCTATGTGATTCATTCTCTTTTCCACTTCATTCGTACTCTCTTCCTCATCCCACATTTTCTCAAACCGTCTATCACTCGGCTACCATATCCTTTCATATGCACATTTTCTATCTTTCTCCCATTCACTTATGTTCGCCCGTTCCTTTCCTTCTTCCCATTTTTTATAACAGTCTACCATCCTATAACTTTTGCCCCATATTACTTTCCTTTCATATCTTACCAAATTTGCCTTATTCCAACATTTATATTGCCAACCTCTTTCCTTACTATCTCTGCTGGCGTTGATATTTCTACACCTATCATTTTCTTCAGCACACCAACAAATTTCCATGTTTTCTTTTACACCCCACACCTCCGCCCCGTATAACTATATTCTTCTAACAGATACATCCAGTATCAACAATTTAATTGTTATTGAATAACCAAATTTTCTCGCCTACACGCATGTCAACTTCTCCATTCCTTTCTTAATCATCATTTTTACGGGCTCTTTGCTACTCCCATTGTAGCTCAACATATACCCTTAATATTTGAAGTGTCTTACCTTCTCTATCTCCTTTCCATCCAAGAGCAACTTATTTTTTCCGCTATCCCTTTCTCTTTTTCGTATACCATTACCCTCGCTTTCTCTGTATTTATTCTCAGCCTTATTTTTGTTCATATATTTTCTCCCACTCTTTCAATCATCTAATTACTTGTACTTGTTGAATTACTACTTGCTTTGCAAAAATATTCTTTTCTTTTATTACAGGATTTTCCATATAATACTCATAATAGCATGAAAAAATTGCTAAAGTCCATCTTTCAGTTCGACGACTTGATGAAGTTTTTGAACATTGTTCATTTAGAGAATATACTCCATCTTTGTTGCCATTATAATATGCAGTTATTTCCGGCTCTCTACCATTAACATTATTAGCAATCATATCATGCATCGCGGATAATAACAGTGTAGCTTTTCTATTTTTTTAACATATGAAGTCCAAGTAGATTCTTCTCTTATCTGCTTCTGAGTTTTACTCACTCACTCTCCTCTCCTGGCGCTACAGTCTATGTAGGACCCTGGCCTCTCCTACAGGAGCCGTCCATTATTCCTTGCTTGCAGCGCATTTCGTCCAGCTCTGGGTTCCCAGCGCATGCACATCCTCTCTGACGTCATCAATCCACCTCTTCCTTGGCCTGTTTGGCTTCCTTCTACCCTCCGGTTTTGGTCGAGACTCTTCTTGTGTCCATTCGTATAACATTTCCCAAGTGCCATAGCTGCCTCTTATGTACCTCAGCAACCAGTTCAATATCACCGTAGAGCTAATATACTTCTTGGTTCGTTTGAATGCGCCACTCGCCATCTTCACAAATCGCTCTAACGATCTTTGGCAGCACCTTTCTTTCCCACACCCAGAGCAGATTCTTGTCACGTACAGTGAGCGTCCAAGTTTTTCATCCATAGAGCACCATTGGAATTATGATGCGGTGTACGATGCGCTTGAATTTTCTAGAGAGGGTTGAAAATTTCAGTAGCTTATTAAAAGAATTGAAGCATCTGTTACCTGCTCCAATTCGTGCTTTTATCTATGTACTGATCTTGTTCTCAACCACTAGGGCCCCAAGGTACTTGAACTCTCCAACTCCCTCGTACCTTCCTTCTTCGTATTCAAAGTGACTCACCGCGCAGAATCTTTCCTGTTCTCTCGTGCAGACCATGTATTTTGCCTCTTCATTGTTAATTCTTAGCCCTAAGCGCCCCCCGCCTTCAATCATATGCTACAGCGCCTCTGTCAATACTCCCGAGCTTCGACCAAGAAAGACAAACAACATCATCTGCGAAGTCCATGTACTGAAGGAATCTGGTGTAGTTGGAGTGGGATCCTCCGCTTGACATGTTCCAGACAGAAATTGAAGAGGGTCGTGGAAAATGCAGCTCCATGTCACAGCCCTCTTTGCATGTCAAATTCCCTTCTTAACTGCCACTGGATCTTGACTCTGTCCCTAGTGCAACCTAATGTTATACACACCAGACTAATGAGCTTCTTTGGCATTCTCATCTCTTCCAATATCACTTACAGCTTGGACGTCCTGACACTATCATATGCCTCGTTGTAGGCAATTTAGAGTTGGTGCATGCTGACATTATGTCGTAGGAGTTCTCCAGAATCAGCCGCAATGACAGGATGTGGTCCGAGGTAAACCTGTTGCGTCGAAACCCACACTGGTATTCGCCTAATTAGTTCTCCGCATATGTCTCAAGCTTCCTTGTCAGTACCTTCCTGTATGCAACGTTCAAAAGAGAAATCCCACGATAGTTACTGCAATCATCTTGTCATTCACGTTGCGGATGGGACGGATCATCCCTGTGTTCCAATCTTCTGGAATGTCGTTTTTCCATACTAAACGAATGAATGTACATATTGTCGCTAACCTGCTCCCCACTCTACTTGAAGAGCTCAGCTGGAATGCCATCCTCTCCTGGCGCGCGGCTGCTGCGCATAAAGAACATCGCCTCTTCCAACTCTTTTCGAGCGATCATACCATTGTCATTCGCTTTAAACCATTATAGTAAAGTTTCTTCATAATTCGAATCGCACTTGCTTGGAAAGGCCAGCGATATGTTTCCAAACTATGCGCACAAAATACATAGAGGCGTCGTCTGATAGGCTACGTGCATCGCTTGATCTAACCAAACTAACGGATCCACATTGAACATCAAGCCGTTTACAACCGTAGGTGGAGGGAGGATTAGATGTTGTCATATGCCTCTATTGCTATTAATGAGCAAATAAAAAGCAATTTTTTAGTTGCTGTGGTCTGAGAAATCTTACCTCGTCGGTTAACGGTTAGGTCACTTTAACATATAGCTTTAATCTACACATCCAACTTCCTGCAGTATGCAATTTTGTTGTTGTTATGTGTTTTGTTTTTGGGCAAGTTGGCGATATTTCGTTTTTAGGGAATGTAGCTGGTATCTATCACCAGACCACACGATACATTTTATTTTGTGGCTTCGAAATTTTAAACTATAGTCGAAGCCGCAGATAATTATCATCGATGCCATATGCGGCTAATGAGCCGCGGGTTAAGCATGGTTGGGCTATAATATCAAGAAATACAAATGAAATTTCTGAAAAAACTAATCAATTTATTATTGTCTTTGTTATAATTTTGTAATATTGATTTTTAGTAATATTTATATCTGCATAATCTATATCTATATTTAAATCTTTTGTACAAATTTTCTTAATGGAATTGGGGCAAATAATGCAATAACAATTTTCTTAGCAGCTCGAAAATATACTAACTAGTACAAAGTGTAAGTAAACTTGATATTATTATGTTAATAAAAAAACTATTCTAATGCCAAGGTTAAATAAAACATTACAGATTACTGTTGTCCGAAATGTAATCGAGGATATAAGCGCAAATCATCACTCTATAATCATCTGAGATGGGAATGCGATAAGGAACCACAATTCCGATGTGCCTATTGTCCATATAAAGGCAGACAGAAGATTCATTTTACGATGCATTTGCTGGCGAAGCATAAGGAGCATAAAATGGAGTTTGCATCCATGATCACGGCTTCTAAGAAACATTGGTTGGATTGAGTTTTGATATGTAATTTTTATGTCAAACATTATGCATATTTTTGTAAAAATACTTGTTATTTAAATATTTAGTATAACTAATGTCATTTGAAGGACCAATTTTATCTCACCAGTTTTAATATAGAATTTGTTGAGTATGAAATATCAACTGCTTTCACACTTAAAAGGAGATTTAGGAATCACATATAATACATGCACTAACCGCTAAAGGAATATGTAAGTTTGCCACGCGGTCAATTTGCGTAGCAGGGAACCTATGTAGTTTCGGCGCACAACATTATAAGGTTTTGTGTATATTAACAATTATATATTCGAGTTATCAAACACAATTATCAACATAAAAGATATGAATGTGTAGAATGCGATTCTCGAAGCGTATTAATACTAATAAAAAGTGTACAAATGTTCAGAATGCGATTCTAGTTTTAGACGAAACTCGCATTTAAATAGCCACAAGCTTATGCATACTGATGTAAATACTATACAAATGTTTAGAATGCGAGGCTACTTTCAAACATAAATGTAGTTTAAGTAGCCACAAGTTTATTCATACTGATAAATACCATACAGTTGCTTAGAATGCGATTCTCGTTTCAGCCAGAGACAATGTCCATCATATTTTATAGCGCTATTTGTCTGATTCGATGTTGTCTTAGAATTTAATTTTTTGAGGTTGTGTGACCTCGATCTAGAATGCCTTAGTTGGCAACTGAGTGACGTAAGCTGCAAAATGTATGATATGCAAGATATAGATGTTTAGTACCTGTCGTGTTAATCTTATATCTATTCCTTTACTTGTGTAGATTTTCTATGTTAGTTGTTAATTGATCCGTTTACGGTTCTTTGATGCAAGTAAGTTTTGGATTGGGATACCGACGTTATTAATTTTTGGGTAGTAATGGTGCTATGTGGAAAAATGTTAATCATTTTGTCTTTTCCTTATTCATTCTTTATCTTTAGTTTGCTACATGCGGTTGCAAATCTAAAATTGCTAATATATATATATATATATATATATATATATTAATAATATAATGATGTAGCGCAAACAGTGTATATCATCACCTCAAAGATCGCCAGTGTATGTATAATTGTTAGAAAGCATTTTATACATGTCTGCGTTTTGACTATTTACAAATTCGCAGAAAAGTATTAAACGGGCTTCAAATGTGATTCTCGAAGCTTATTAATACTAACAAAACTATACAAATGTTCAGAATGCAATTCTAGTTTTAGACAAAACTCGCATTTAAATAGCAACAAGCTTATGCATACTGATGTAAATACCATACAAATGTTTAGAATGCGAGGCTATTTTCAAACATAAATGTAGTTTAAGTAGCCACAAGTTTATTCATACTGGTAAATACCATACAAATGCTTAGAATGCGATTCTCGTTTCAGCCAGAGACAATGTCTATCATATTTTATAGCGCCATTTGTCTGATTCGATGTTGTCTTAGAATTAAATTTTTTGAGGTTGTACGACCTCGATCTAGAATTCCTTAGTTGGCAACTGAGTGGCGTAAGCTGCAAAATGTATGATATGCAAGATATAGATGTTTTAGTAGCTGTCGTGTTAATCTTATATCTATTCCTTTACTTGTGTAGATTTTCTATATTAGTTGTTAATTGTTCCGTTTATGATTCTTTGTGCAAGTAAGTTTTGGATTGGGATATCAATGTTATTAATTTTTGGGTAGCAATGGTGCTCTGGAAAAATCTTAGTCAATTTGTCTTTTCATTATTCATTCTTTATCTTTAGTTTGCTACATGCGGTTGTAAATCTAAAATTGCTAATATATATATTAATAATATAATGATGTAGCGGAAACTGTGTAATCATCACCTCAAAGATCGCAGCGTATGTATAATTGTTAGAAAGCATTTTATACATGGCTTTGCATTTTGACTATTTACAAATTCGCAGAAAAGCATTAAATGGGCTAAGACGGTATATGACGAACTTACATACTACCTTTTTCAATACAAGGCCTTACAAACTGACGCGTGGCAAACTTACATATGTCCACTGCTAAGTGTATTTCGAGGAAAATATGCATACGAAAATTTGAATATTTTCTGATTTAGGTTTTCACTTTTATATAAATATTTGGACATTGGTGTCTGCGATTTTTTACAGAAATTCTATTTTCTTCCATTGACATTTTCTTAATTTATTTACCGTCTTCCTGTATATTTTCGTTGTTTTCAATTTTTAAATTAGTATTTGAATTTAATTTCCTGTATAAGGAATACGTTTTTCTTCCCTGGATTTATTCTTGGCTTTTGTTTTGTATTTTGGAATACTAAATCGGTTTGACCTAAGAATTTCCACATCAGTGACAGAAGCGTAGATATTTTGGCATCACGGAAGATTTATTTAAATTTATTAGCTTTAAACAATTTTTAATTTATAACAAATTTTATCAAGATTAAATTTAAATTCATTTTATAAACATTTACTGCTTTGTGATATTTTCCCCCGTCATATTCTCGTGTTAGACTCCAGCAATAATCGGTTAACTCGTTTGGTGGGGTTTTCTATCGATGTTGAACTATTTCCCCATATTCTATGATGCCTACTATTAAATTTTCCGCAAAGTACTCCAAATCAGAATGTCCATCGACATGTAACTTAATATCTTGTAAGATGGGAGTAGATTTCTTACTTGTAGAGCTACTTGGCTTTGTTTCGCCGTTTGACATTTATCAATAAAAAATAATACTCACGTGATGGTTGGTAGATTTTTTCCAAACCATCGCATTTTCACCTGGCTCAATTTATTATGTTATTGTTCAAAATTGAAATTTGTCACGTTGTCCTAATAATGGAATGTCGAAACTTAGAAAGTCAATCACAACACGGTTCCTCTAAGATATAGGGATCTTCCAGAGCAACGGATGCTAAACGAAAATTTTCTACACGACAATGTTGTATTGGAGCATTTAAACTTCTTTACGGGTTTCTTATAATATACACGGAGTTCATCCAAGTATTCGTGCTGTAAAAACTGAATTAGAGTTTAATCTGATACATATCTGGACGCATTGATCGATTTCTTTGTTCCTTACCCAACGGTTCCCAGGTTTGTACTTGAAAACAATCATCTGTTTCTTATAATGATGTGTTTAGTGGATAGATTTTCTGTCTAGTCTTTGATTTAAGCCACTTCGATGTCATTTGACAATAAGCATTTTTATGATCTACAAACTTTCATCATTTCAAATAGTTTCGGCATTTATAGTGTGCAGATCCATTGAACTATTTAATTTTAAACTTAAACTATCTATTCTGAGTTTCTATAGTTAATTATATGTTAAAAACAAATGCAGAGTTTTTAAATAATTTTATTCTAATATGTTTCACCAATCTTCAGACATGAGTCTAATAGTAAGTTTAAATACAAGATATATAGCAACTATAATCTAAATAATGAATGTAAACTCGGGTGTGGTGAGTGCAGATGTGTAGAAACTAGTATTTTGAGTTTGTTATTGATAACTACAGATTAGTATATTAAGTTATATAAGTTATATAAATCTAACTGTTCCTTGAGAAGAATATTTCGTTGAGAATGTTTTTTTAATTTAAATTGCTTCTAATTTTTTAGTTTTGTTATGCACATATAGAACAATTGCATTATCTGTAAATTTGTGATTATATAGGTGTAACTGTGTGATATAATGTGAATCTGATTTTACGGAAGTGAAATGTTCATTGAATCTGACCTTAAAACTACGACCAATTAGACGTATATACCGGTGTCCCAATAGTGTGTCCAAGTCCAATTGCTCCTGTATCATATTATATGGAGAAAAATTTCCAAAGTAGAAGTGTCTAGCGCTTTAAGCTACATAAACTAAAAATATTTTCATGTTTACAGGCTGTTCCATAACTGCAGGCCGAACACAAAATACATTTTTTTAAATGGAATGCTATACTTTTTAGTTGGATTCCGCATAATCCACGGCTTAATTTCTGGGATTAGTTTTTTTTTGTCCAGATGCCTTTGTTTGAGGCTACTCACTCGATTTGCCAACACTACTTATGCAACTCAGTTATAAACAACTTAAATAGCTAGTTTGTATATACCATCAGTCACCACACATTCATTACTTTGATCATAGTTGCTATATTTCTTGTATAAAAAAAAATACTTAGCCTTAGTTTGAAACTCATGTCTGATCATGCCACTGCGTTGGTGAAACATATTACAATAAAATTGTTTAAAAATATATTTTTTTTATATATTATTAACTATAACTAATCAAATATATATAATTTAAGTTTATAATTTAATATTTCATCATTTCATTTCAAATCTCTTACAACCTCCATATTTTTTTATACATTTATAGACTATAAATATACATAATCTTGCTGCGATGCATAATGTTGCGTACTAAGAAAATTCTACAATTTCCATGAATTTGTTACCACTTTTTTTACATTATCATTCAATGAAGAAGGTAATACTGTAAACCGTAATTAATAAAAGACAGATAGATCTAACAGGAAATAACAGTTCGATTTTGTAACGCGCCCTAAGTAGTAATTAAATAACAGGTATAAATGAGGTTTTATTTCATTATATATATATATATATATATATATATATTACATATGTGAAAAACGTCGTAAGCACTATTATATATCACTTACTTTG
>WYDF02253135.1:0-20340 GCA_009867245.2 Adranes taylori
TGTTCTTGCCACATGTCCAGCCCAGTTCTACTTTAACCTTGTTATGCGTTCTATCGCATCAGTCACTCCAGACAGTTTTGGTAACATGAGCTAAATCAGCGACTACCGCGCAAACTAGTTCCTGTGACATTTTGTAGACACTAAAACCACCGGGATACTCGCAGCTAGTTCACTAGCAACTATGATGAAACACAGTTAGTTTACTAGCTAAGTAATCCATACACCAGCGAGTAGCGAGTAAAGCTGCCCAGCTATCAAGATTGTTCACAATCTAGCAGATTGAACATGATTACACTGAGCAAGTTTACAGCTAGTGAATTCGGTTTACAGCTATGACATTTCGGTTCTTATGAATATTGGAAAAATGAAACTTGAAGCACGTATATAAGACTAAGAGACCTCAACTTTGTCAATGTCAACAATTGAATCTGTTGATTCAACTTAATGTAATATTTACCTTTTTAGTAACACCCCATATATTTTTATATATTTTGTTAGGCCGTGTGATTTTCTTTAAAATAATATCTAACATGAGAACTTCAACTTAAATGATTCCAAAGATATCATCCCTAATATAATACTTTAGGAATTCTCTATTGGTTACCATGGCAACCGTAATTAAACATATATGACGTGTATAGCTGAATTGTAAGAGATACGAGAAGTCAAACATTTTATTATATTTTGCATAAATCAAAAGTTGATCTATTTAATGAGCTTATTAAGCAAATTTAAACCACTATTTTATTCAAAATTTAAATAATACTGAAAAATTAAACAGAAATATTCAGATGTAATAATGTACGATGAGTTTGAACTCCTCCCTAAATTATAATTTAGACGGGCTACTGACAATACCATTTATTAAATGCCAGGAGCACCGTTTTACAGATCTGATAAAACGTGAATCTGCTATTGTTCAGGAATTGTGTAGCTGTATATTGAATTTCGCTTACCATGACAACAAAAAGAGAACTACAAAGAGAATTTATGCGTATAATTATTTTAAACAGAATAACAATTATTATCAAAAAATATAAAAATATACTGGGTGTTACTAAAAAGTTGTTTGAAAAAAATTGTATTGCCCAAAATCTGTTCAATATATTCCACTGTTCAGATTGACAAAATTGAGGTCCCTCAGTTTTACATATTCCCACGTTTCTCAAGTTTTCAACTTTCATAAGAACCGAGATATTTATGGGAGTCATTTTTTCAAGATCAAATTACTCCCAAGGTTGCGTGTGTGTGTTTTCTTAAACTTGCTTAATCACTTAAATATTAAAGGAACTTTCGATACAATGAATTAAAAAAAAAAAGAAAAAAATCACTTTTGTACATAAACGTGTGTACCTGCTTATTAAATTTCATTAAAATCGGTTAAGAGAAAACTAAGAGAGAACATTCACACATCCATCCGTACGAACACACAGCCACAGAAAAATACGCCTTTTTTAATTTTTGAACAAGAATTTTTTTTGCGGTAAAATGTGCCTTATTGAACCCCTCTTTGAATTATGTATAAACAGATTGCAGTGATATGAATACAAGACACATACTAAGGTGAAGTAGAAAACAGGTTCAAAACATGAATCCTATATCTTTTATACGATATATGTACTTAGTACTGTTGGCCTGCCTACCGTATATACCATATACGTACCTGGTACTACTACGAACATGTAACATAGATCCAAAGTATAGAAATAGTGAAAGACGGATTTTTTTGAGGCGTCTTGATGAATACCTCAGAAAATTCTTCGTTTTTCTGGTCCTACACACGAAAAGTATTTCCAAAGGTATTTCCATAAATACATCAAAAATGCCATTTTCTTCGTTATCCGAATTATTTGGTAAATATCTTAGAAAATTCTTTTTTTTTTCGGTGTTCTACGCCAAAAATAAAAATCAGTGTTCTACACACATTAAAAGAATTTTCTCTGGTATTTTGATAAGTATCTTAGAAAAATAATTTTTTCGGATTTGTGTATATGGAAAAGATTTATCTGACGTATTTTGATAAGTACATAAGAAAATACAATTTTTTTTGCAGTGGAGAAAATTATAGGAGTTATTTTGATAAATACCTACCTAAATCTATTTTTATGGGTTCGGCTTCCTACACGCGAAAAGATTTTTTGATAACATCGTCAGAAAGTTTCTTTTTCTTCAGTGTCCTGTTCTACGCATTGAAAAGAATTTTATTAATTATATTGCTAAATACCCCAGAGGAATCCATTTATGCTCTCAATTCTAGCAGCTATCTCTTTTTACTGATAAACCGACAGATTTATGCTAATAATAAAATATTTATTCCAAACGGCTTAATTAATTACTGAAAGTATTATGCATGTTTCGGTTTTTCTATATCAGTGTTAATAATGTTTGTTGTAGAATGAGATTATGACAGGACTGTACTTTTTTTCCGCGATAATAGTATTAGAATGTTTCTAGAAATTTGTTTTTTATGCTTTTCTAAAAAAAAAATTACAGGCCCATCTCGCCGAACATCGTCTTGATGATCGCACCCTGACTACCGAGTACTACGAGCCGTCGATTCCGTCCAATATCGTGGTCGCCGCCAACGCGTCGGCGACCACAAATTCAACATCTTCAGCGTGCTCGTCGTCAAATACATCCAATTCCCACAACCTATGTACCTCCACCTCTTCCGTTTCGTTATCGAGTCGGACAGATATTAACAGCATTTTATCAAATGATCGCATTGGCTCGTCACCAAAATCAAGTCATAGTATCGGCTGCCTCGATACGGCCAGCTGTTCACCGAAATCGGCTGGTGGTAGGTCACCTGCCTCAACCGCATCTGCTTCTCCTTCTACTGTCGGCTGTGGGAGGTTTCCCAATGGACACAGGTTTGTACACATGATTGATTTCTAATGTTAAGCTAATATTATAATTGTACTCGATTGGGCGGAGATAATGAAAATCAGTATTGATTTAAATCAAGATAAAACTTACGATTTAAATGAAATGAAGAATACACTGAAAAGATCAAATGCACTTTAAGTGAATCTTAAATGTTTAAGTATTCCTTTGCTGAAAGTTTGAGAACATTTTTAACATCTTCTGACATCAGAATATCTTTGAGAATTCTTTAGCAGGTGGTATTAGCAAGTTTCTGTTAGTTTTCCGCACAGATCTTGCCCAGAATGTTCCACTGGGTGATGCTGTATGTCACCATATGGCACGGTGTTAATAGTACTAAAATAAATTATTTTAAAAAGAACTTGAAAATTACTTGGAAAAGGAGTGTAAAATTACGACGAAATTTACAATAATGGTCCGTAGCGAAGCTTAAACAGAATAACTTCTCCTTGCTTCCATTCACACGGAATATCATCTGTTTCCTTCCTTACTGCGTTTATCCCTGATGTTATCATTTTTATCCCTTCGTCATTCATATATTTCCACACTTTGACAGGTAACGAGTCAGGCCACATACACTTTCGGCCTATTTATCATTTCCACTACTTTCTCCCCCATTTTCTCATCCTCATTATTTGTTTGTCTTATTTCGTTGACTTTTGACTTACCCTCTCTATCACTTCTTTTAAATTACCTTTATCTATTTTTTCCAATCTACCAAAGTGTTATTTCATTTCTTTTTGCCCTTACCCGTTAAACATCTCTTACTGAGGAACTTCCATATGTCCCCCTCCCGCTTTATATTATTAATTTCCTCTCTGTCTTCTCTTTCCCACCTCTTTTTTGGTTTTTTTTTCTCTTCTCTCCATAAACCCTGTGCCTGTTCATATTTTTTCCATGTTTTTTCCCCATTCCTCACTTAGTTTCTCACACACCTTTTTTTCAAACCATTTTTCATTATATATCCCACATTTTCTGCCAATGTTTCACACGTAATCCTCTTTTACTTCCTCTATTACACATTAATTCCCTCTATCTTCCACCAGTCCACCTCCTTGATGAGTTCCGTGAACCCCATATATAAACGAGTCTCCTCTCACCATAATCAACATTCTCACTATTTATCCTCTCCTTCAATCCATTTATTTCTCATTTAGCCTCCAACGGAAAATGGTCAGACTTATCTTGCTTAGAATGTTCCACTGGGTGATGCTATATTTTAGCATGCATGTGTCATGGTGTTAATAGTACTAAAAATAAATTATTTTAAAAAGAATTTCAAAATTACTTGGAAAAAGAGTGTAAGATTATGACGAATTTTACAAAAATGCTTCGCAGCGCCTCCACCATATATGTCAAGGTGGTAAAAGTACTTGCATTTATAGAAAAAAGTGTTCTAATTAATGAATCTAATATTACTTCAAAATTACGGGGAATTCTTCAAAAAATTGATCCGGGACGCTTCCACCATATATGTCACGGTCACGGTGCTAAAAATAAATAATTTTAAAAAGAACTTGAAAATTACTTGGAAAAAGAGTAAACTTCCGACGAGTTTTACATAAATAATCCGTAACGCCTTCAACATATATGTCACAGTGATAAAAGTGCTAGCATTAAAAAAATTAATGAATCTTATATATAATATTATATGAATCATTTATAATATATATGAATCATATATAACATATATGATTCATATAATATTATATATAAGATTAATAAATTTTTTTAATGCTAGCACTTTTATCACTGTGACATATATGTGGAAGGCGTTACGGAATATTTATGTAAAACTCGTCGGAATTTTACTCTTTTTCCAAGTAATTTTCAAGTTCTTTTTAAAATTATTTATTTTTAGTACTATTAGCACCGTGACATATATGGTGGAAGCGTCCCGGGTCAATTTCTTGTAGAATTCCCCGTAATTTTGCAGATTCATTATAAAATTATATATAATATATATTATATATTATAAATAATATATGTTATATATAATTTTATAATGAATCTGCAAAATTACGGGGAATTCTACAAGAAATTAACCCGGGACGGATCCATCATATATGTCACGGTGGTACTACTATTAAAAGTAAATCATTTTAAAAAGAACTTGAAAATAACTTTGAAAAAGAGTGTAAAATTGCGACGTATATTACGAAAATGACCCGTAGCACTTTCACCGTATATGCCACTGTACGAAAAGTACTAGCATTTAGGAAAAAAATGTTTTAATTAATGGATCTGATATTACTGCTGATATTACTACAAAAAAGTGTAAAATTACGTCGAATTTTAGAAAAATGATCCATAACGCCACCACGATATATGTCACGGTGGTGAAAGTACTATCGTTTAGAAAAAAAATTGTTCTCATTAATAAATCTAATATTACTGCAAAATTACGGAGAATTCTACAAGAAATTGACCCAGGACCCGGGACGTCACAGTGGTAATAGTACTAAAAATAATTTTTTTTAAAAGGTACTTGAAAATTACTTTGAAAAATAGTTTAATTTTAGAAAATGACCCGTAGCACTTTCACCATATATGTCACGGTGGTAAAAGTACTAACATTTAAAAAAAAATTGAATTAATGAATCTGACGCCTCCACCACATGTCACGGCTCTAATTGTATTGGAAAAAGGATGTAAAATTGTGACGAATTTTAAACATTTAATACATTTCTAAGCAATCAGTAGCATTGTTCCATTGGAAGTAGTATTGGAATGTCGGTTGCTCCATTGGCAGCAGTTACGGAAGTATTTAAGCACCTGGACCAAATTTTCGTTGATATTCTTGATTTCCAGATTCTTATACAACAAAATTAATTTTATGTTTCATTCTCCGTATTTATCGATTAACAACTTCTTTGTTCCTCAAATGTGTAGACTACCATTTTTCGATGAAAAGCGGTTTTTAAGCCTTCAAAAATTATTCATCTTCATACTGGAAAAACTGTTTTGAGAATTCATTCGAATACATCCAAAAGTGTTACAATTTAAGTTCGGAAATTTTAAAATGCAATAAAATGTTTCGTACCAATTTCTTTTGTAATTTTATTATGTAATTTAAAGTTACCATATTTTCCGCTGTTCCTCTTTCCTTGACAAATCCGGTTTGAGTGTTTGACCGTACACTTTATTTCTTTTCATTTCTCCTCCAGCTTCTTGTTTATAACGCTTGCAAATATTCCATATATACCATTCGTAATACTTATTTTTGTGTAATTTCTTGCATCACTCCTCTCAGCTCTTTTATACACCGAAATTACTTCTTCTTGCTTCCATTCAGACGGAATATCATCTATTCCATTCCATACTGCGTTTATCCCTCTTGTTATCGCTTTTTAACCCTTCTTCATTTATATACTTTCACACTTAAAACCATTCAGGTCCACACACAGATTTCTCTT
Source organism: Adranes taylori (assembly GCA_009867245.2). NCBI lineage: Eukaryota > Metazoa > Arthropoda > Insecta > Coleoptera > Staphylinidae > Adranes > Adranes taylori. The sequence goes on from WYDF02253135.1 coordinate 6,303, forward strand.
TAGTCTTATTTATTATTTCTCTCCATAAACTCTTTGTCGCTTTATACCCTTCCCATGTTTCTTCCCAAATTCTTCGCTAACTTTAGCGTGTTTCTCACACACTTTTTTCAAACCATTGTTCATTATATATCCCACATTTTTGTTTTGTACTTGCTTTTCTTGCCTCTCTTTCACATGTAATCCTTTTTTAACTTCCTTTATTTCACAGTTTTTTCTTTCTATCTTACCCCAGTCTTTGTATCTTCTACTTGATTAATTCCGTGAATCTCAACCTTTCCCTGTCATTCCATATATAAACGTGTTTTCTCTCATCATCATCATCATTAACACTTTCGCTATTTATCCTCTCTTTCAACCTATTTATTTCCCATTTAGCCTCCAACGAAAAATGGTCAGACTCACATATGGTCCCAACTTTCATGCTTAACCTTATCTTTCGCTCTATCATCCATCAACAAGTAGTGATTTATGGATCCTGCTTCTTGTGTGTAACTCCCCTTCCCAGTCGCTCTCTATACATCCATTCCCCATCACCATCCCTTCTTCACACGTCCATTCTAACATACTCCTTCCTTCCGTTTGTTATTTCACTGTTTTTGTAAAAACGTAAAAGGTACGAGTAAACTATAATCGAGTGGCGGAGAATTCTGAGGAACAATGGCTCTTTGATCCAACCGACATGTGATGCTTCAAAAAAATATTTATTTAATTTTTATGTTTATTTGTATTTTTTAATATTTATCATCACAAATAATTATCATTTTTTTTAAATTCATCAATTGATTTTATTTTAATTGCAGCTTTTGTAATACCAGTTAGTCAACATTGCTAGAGTATTTAACGAAAACTTGAATGTTGCTAAGAGGAATCAAGTATATAGTAAATATGCAAAAATTTCTTACGCCCGAATGGCATTTATCCGATATAATGAAGCATTACGATCATAGCTGTTATTACTATTATCATAATCGCGAACTGAAACTAATTTGATTAATATTTAATATTCTACTTGAACTCGAAAACATAATTCTGAATATAATTTAATTAGACTTGAGGCACCTGAGAATTTTAAAGTGCAGACAAATTTACTTTATCTGTATATTTTTGTTCTAAGCTAGTGGTTGCCAACCTTTTTAGTTTTGCGACTCCTGTTATAGCAGTCATTAGATGGACTGCGACGCCCCTCCCCCCCATGTACCCCCTCCGCATTATTCATTATTTTTGTTTACCTCTTTCACTCCATCTAAAATTTTCTACTGCTGGGATAGTTGCCTCTTCAGGCATTAGTCTTTTCTCCCATTTTTTCATATTCCTCGGTTGAATGCTGATTTAGCCTTTGAATTAGTTTGTTTCTGTGTTCTGTATCCAGCTCTGGTACATACGGAGCATTCAGTGCTTCCATTAACTCCCGAGTTCCTGATATACCAGGGAGCATCTAATATTTTTCTTAACTATCTGTGTTGAGCCGGGTTTCGGCTTTAGGGGCGTTTTTTGTCCACAGTTCGCACCCGTATATTAATTGCGGTCTGATTACATTATTCATATTTTTTGCTCACGTAGATATTAAATAATACGGGACCCTTATGGTAACCCTTTCTCGGCTTCTGCTGGACAACTCGTTGCCAATTTTTACTTGGAAGGTTCTTTCTATCAGAAATGCTTGGATGAATTTGGTTATTTTCAATAGAAATCTCACTGCGTTCGTTCAGAAGTTTCTCCAAACACGATCATACGCCTCTCTCTCTCAATATCAAAGAACGCTGCGTATATTGTATGTCCTTTTTTTCTGGGCTTGAGAAATGATTTCGTTCAGGTTTGCTGTCTGCTGGACCGCTGCAAGTTTTTTTCTAAATCTCATTTGTGGTATCGGCAAATGTTGTTGTCTTCTACGATTTTTTTATTTTGTTTTTCATAATGATTTCTGCAACTTTTGAAAAACTGCATAGTAGACTAATCAGCGTCCTATCCTCCGGGACTTCGGGGTCTTTGTCTTTCTTGGTATCGTTAACACTATTGCGTTCTTCCAGCTTTTAGGAAAATTATTGGCCACTATTATTTATTTATTATGTGTGAGATTGATTCCAATGGCGTTTGAGGAAACATATTTAGTGCCATACTTGAAATTCCATCACCCCTGGAGCTTTTTACGTGTTTAGTTTGTTCACTATTGTCCTCTTATTCCCCAATATGACATTGGTGAGATGGGATCTTTGTATTGGTTGGCGTAGCGGTCCCCTCTTACCTTGTAGGTACTGGATCGTTTAATGCTTAGCAAAATGCGATTCGTTGTGATACTCATTTGAATTCATCGATTACTAATAAAGTTATACTTTATATCGAGTCAGAATATCTCCAATTATAACCCCTCGCCTCCTAGTCTCGTCGTATAACCCCTAGTCTGCCAATACTATTTAAAATAAAACTAACGTTGCGCATACCTTTCAGATTGAATCATAGATTTATCTATACAATTAATGGTAGCGCACAACCCTTAACAACGACAACATGTCCTTTATAATCTGGGCTGATTAAATGTAAGAAAAGTGTAAACTTAACAAAATGTATTGGTAATGCTTTAGAAAATACATACATGCCACCAAACTAAAAATGCAATTAAAATAGATATTAGTTCATTCACATAAATGACGCTACACCAAAATAATGAAATAAAATGTTAATCAGGTTTAAATACCACGTACCAATAAAGTAATTAAAATGGCGTCTGTAAATCTTCACATTACATCTCAAATAATTATCGAATAATTTTACTTACAATTTCTGTTGATCCATCACAACTTACTTCAATTATTTGTATATTCACGCTCAGTGACCTCATTACTTATCTAGAATTCTTTTAATTTACCTCGATAAATAAATTCTGTAACACCCCTCCTGACGGAATGCCCAATGTACCACTGAAAGTTGTTGCGCCGCGGCTAGGACGGGATTCCATAGGCTTCTGGGTGATCGGATATACAAACTAGATGAGAGGTAATTTAGGAAGTTTTCTGACGTGTGATACTTACCACGTCCGAATTGACCATAGTTTGTTATTCCAATCAATGCGACATAATCATTGGGGTACCCCAATGATCGTTTCTTGGACCTCTCCGGTTTTTGTGTTATATAAGTGACATGTCAAAACCAATGGAAGACAGAATAAGTCACTTTTCTGATGACACGAAACTCTTGGGTTATCCTGATATACACGATAACACCCAAGCAAACCTGGATAAACTTTATATTTGGACTTAAATTTGGCTACTACCGATATAATTAGATAAATGCACAGTTTTACATATAGGTATGACAAACTTTGAAAAAGATTACATTCTTTCTGAAAGCCTATTGAAAAAAGTAACCTCTCAAAGAGATCTTGGAATTATTGTTTCTCGTGATTTAAAGTAGGACGAATATATAGACGACATAATCAAGAAGACTAACACATTAATTTATTTAACAAGAAAAGTTTTCCCTTATCTAATATGTCAGATGTTCTTGAACATAAACAAATCATATATTCGATCAATACTCGAGTATGTTATTCAATGTGGAACCCGTACTCTGGCAAGGACATCGAGGCGCTTGAAAAGGTCCAAAGGAAAGCAACTCAAAATTTATATTTTCAAACAGCTCTGTGACCTTAATTTATTTTATTATTTCAAGTATTTTAATTAAAGTGATTTTTTATATAATATTTATAATTTATTTAGTTCTTTGGAAGAGCATGCTGCATTTGGTGATCGCTATTACGATCGCTTATCGGGGAGTAGTAGTAGTAGGTTATCCAATTCAACATCAGTCACACCTGGCTCGTATAGTGATCATCACAGAGGCAGAAACAGGGATCGATCCTATAGGTATGTATTATATCAATTATACCCTTGGTGATCTATTTTATATTTAAAAGCCAGAAGTTTTATTGTAGACTATATAAACTATATAAATCAAAGGTTTGATGTAGCAACTAAGTCAAGTTTTATAACTTGTAACTAATTCAAGTAAGATTAAGTTACTTAGTTGAATTAAGTTTAGATAGTAAACTAGTTTAAATAGGAAGCAAATTATGTAGTTAGTAAACTACTATCTTACTATCTATGTAGATAGTTTACTATCTAGATAGATAGTAAACTATATAGGTAGTAAGCCACTATCTTAGTATCTAGACAGTAAACTACTACCTTAACATCTATCTAAAGAGTTTTCTCTATCTAGATAGATAGTAAACTACTGTCTTACTATCTGTCTAGATAGTTTACTATCTAGATAGTAGACTACTGTTTTACCATCTATCTAGATACCTTACTATCTAGATAGATATTAAACTATCTACACAGTAAACTACTATCTTAACATCTATCTAGATAGTTTACTATCTAGATAGATAGATTATCTAAATAGTAAGCTACTATCTTACTACCTATTTATACAGTTTACTATCTAGATAGATAGTAAACTAGATAGTATCTAGATTTTAAACTATATAGATAGCTAGCTTTGGATAATAAACTACATAAACTAGTTGAATAACTACTTTAGATAATTTTTCAGTAATCAGATCAACATTTAATCAGATCAGTAGTAAAGGTGTCCCAAAATTCACGTAAGATTTAAATTTAGCGCGGTAAATGTTGCCAACGAGAAAAAAAAGAGATTGCGCAACAGCTGACAGTTCAGGGTTATTAAAAATGGAGCGCTACACGAAAGAGCAACGCATTTTTATTGTTAAGCAATATTTTAAATGTAATTAAGGTTTTACAACTACAATTCACAATTTTCGTACAATATATGGTCCGAATAGTGTAACTTCATCAGCTGTGAACATATTAATTAAGAAATTGAAGAAAACTGAATCAATTAGTGATTTTTTACACACTAGCCGTCCTTCAACAAATATTGTTCAACAGAAAACATCGAAGCAGTTTGCGAGGGTGTTGCTGAGAATCCAGAAACATCAATTCGACAGTGTACTCAAGAATTGGGCATTACGAGAAGCTCTCTACAGCATATTCTTACGAGAGATTTGCATCTTTATGCTTATAAAGTTATAAAGAGTCAACATAATCGCAATCAGATGTTCCTTAAACCTTACTTAAAACCATTTGTATGTCATGCCTATATAAAATTTCTCACAATAACCACATTTCAATGAGTAAAAAGTTAATAATTTAAGCGGAACCAATTTATCTTTACTATATTTTAATGAAGATAATTGTTTAATATTTTTAAAGCCAATATTAATATTAACCCTTAAAAAGATATGGATGTGAGTTACACAAGCTATTTATGTATGTGATAAAATAATATTTTGCATGACTAGACAACGTCGACTTAGTCTGCATAATTGAAACCTTTCTTTGTTTCTTCAAAGAGATTTTTTCAATAGTTAAATCATTAAAACCATTAACTGCGCCCAACCTCTAATTGTGTTAATTTCTAGTATAAAATTATCAAATGGCTGGGGATATTTAAGGCCCTATGAATGGGAGAAAGAAATGCAGCTATTTTGTGACAATGAGCATGGTTAGAGTCGTAAGGTATTAAGGTATCTGTGAAAGTATTTTTCTTATAGATCTTAAAAGTGACGTGGCGCCAGTTATAATCTAAGTTAATATCTAAAAAGGATTTTTTTTTCGGAGAAGTTTTTCTCAAAGATAAATATAGCACAAAAAATTCGTGTGTACATTTTTCCTCAAAAATAAATTTAACCATTTAGTTACATCGTATGTGATTCAATTGACAAAACTAACAATAGGTTTCATAGGAATAGATAAATTATTCAAGTCTAAATTATCAGTGGAGTCCAAATTATGCAATTTGAGGAGGCAATAGAAGGATGGAGTTATATAATTGTTATTTAATTTAAAATTAATCTCTTTAAATTTCTTAGATATATATTATTAAGCAGAACTTTAAAATCCCTTAATAAATTTTTATTGGGGGATCAATTTTTAATTTAACGAAATTACTAATTATAAATTATAAATTCTTCTACCAATTTGATTTAAGTTGAATGATATAAATTGACTAAACATTTCCCCTTATCGGTCTTAGTAAACGTTAGATCATGATTAACACTCATCCGTAATGTCCTTCTAAATTGGGTATCTATTTTTAACTTTAGCAATCTTTATTCTGCCTACAGTCTTTAATAAGTTATTAACAAGTTTTGTATCATAAATCATATTAGGATTATTATCAAATATCAAACTCAATTCAGCTATTAAATTCATAACATAAGATTGAGGACAATTATCGATGGGTATAAATTTTAAACATTTTTTAAAAGTAATCAACATGTGAATCTTCAAATTTCATGTTTTGAGTTTATATTTTATAGGAATGGTCCATTCAACAGTACATCTGGCGTCAGCCAGCGACAGTCCACCGTGTCATCTACCGGAGGCGGGAGTAATCCGCGATGTTATACCTCACTTGATCCAATGACGGCAGGCAGCGGTACGATCAACGTCGGCAGGTAATATTAACATTTTCATTATTGTAATAAATATATTTACTTATATTTATCGAAATATTTGGGAGACATTTTTTTACTGCTACAGTGCATTGAAACCAATCACTGGGGAAGGCTTTATCTTAACACTACAGCCATTCATATTTTTCCAACAGCTACCAGTTCCAATGTGGTTGAAATTGTATGCTTTGACTTCAAAAATTATCTAAAGAGTAAATGGAATATATAAACAGTAAATTTAGGGTGTGTAAAACCTATATCAAGAACTAATTAAAAACATCAATTACCGATTTTATCTACAAAAGTAAAGCTTATTGCATTCAAAAACTAATAAATCATAAGACGAATTTTCATTTCTATCAACACCAGGCTAATTGGCTTAGTGAGTAGAGTCACGGACTTCCAAATGTTGCGACAATGATGCTACTAATAAAGAGGATGTTGATAATCCCTTATAATAATGGGTGAATTGGCGCCATACATGTAAAACTAGCCGCTTTTTTATAGCAGTTGTAATAATTGATATTACATACCTATTAAATTTAATATCTGTCAAAATTTATAGATTATTGGCGAGGTTTGAATTCTTACGACAGATTGTGACATCTATAGGAAAGATGCGGAGTACAGCTGTCTCCAAATTGATCTCAATATTAAATTTTATAAGAATGTTTAAAATTTTTGTTCAACAAAACACATTAAAAATGGTTGCCACACAAAAAATGGTTGCCGCTCGTTTTTAAATAATAGGTCGGATCATTCAAAGAGAATTATGCTGATTGAAACTTTCGAATTTAGCTTACTAGAAGACAATCAGTACAAAGCTCATAATGCGTCTGGTTCGTGTTGAGCTATGGGAGCCTTTTATATCGAATTTCTGGTGTACATAGATAGTACATAATGTACATGTACCTTTTGGTGTACTGTGACAGACTCCAACTCGCGGTGCTGCTTATGGGGAGCCTGCGCGACTGTTGGAAACCGTCGGCGCAAACAAATATCTTAATTAATTGCAGAATAGAACAGTCTTCGGAAATATGTAAGCTTGGGCGCAATGTCAGTTTAACGTGAGACCGCACGTTGGAACCTGATTTTGCTGAGCCTCCGGTCCTCAATGGCTTACTGAGGGCACGTGTAGTTACTATCTTGTAAGATGTCCGAAGATTCGTTTTCTTGTGAGCATCTAAAAATGATTCCTACAGCTAATTAGTAAAACAGCATATATATATAATTAAATGTCAATAATAAACAAATGAATAAATTTTAAATTAAATCAATATCGCAATAATAGCGGTTAGTAAAATAAACAGTAGCGATTCTATCATAAACAAAACAAAACATAAGCGGTGTTATAAAATAGTACAAATGGACGGTGGTCATATAAACAAAACAATAATAATGCGAAAAACATGCATAAACAGTCACCAATACAGTGGGAGGGCGGGGGTTAACCCAAATCCACGACATGTATAACGGACAAGGTAGGAGTCTTAGGAAATCAGTATAGGCGACCATAACACTCCGTGAGCGTAGTGCTATGAGTACCTAAAACTAATTTTTAGAAGTAAACAAAGTTCGTTAGGCCATTCAGATCGTTCGAACAGGAAGTCATTAGATCTTTCAGTTAGAAGATAACGAGCGCAAAATTTTGTTGAGGCCATTAAAAATTGTCTGTTGGAACTAAGAAGCCATAAAAAGAAAACGTTATGAAATAAAGAAAGAACCCTCTCCTTCAAAAAAGGATGTAGGATATACATACCTGTACAATTTTATTTTCGTGAAGCGTTTGTGTCACTAAAAAGCTTGAAAACAGATGTCCTAAATGAATGCACGTGTACGGAATACCCATAAACCACTTGATTCCTTAGGCACTAATATCTTTTCCTTTTTTTTTCAAAACAAAGAAGGACCACCGGAGTACAGGCGTTATATATATATATATATATATATTACATAATGCTCCAGTTAGAACTGCATCTCGCATCTTCTGTATATCTCTGTACATGGTTTCGATGTTCGCCAGAAGTTTTTGTGGTTAAACACCTCATACATTTTCTTGTTTAATTATATTATATTATTGATTAATTAGCTGATGATTATTTAATTGTTTTATTTGATTTTCTCTCTTTTACGTTGAAGGCTGGCTGTTCAGCTGATAATAAATCTTTGTTAAATCTGGTCAGCATAACAAATAAAAGAATAAAACTCAATATTATTTTATTTATGCTTATTATTTTTGTAGGAAAAATTATTAGCATGCATAAGTTTTAACACCAATTCACAAGTAAATAAATAAATTATTCAGAAACATTCAGTTGTTCATTAGTTATTGAGCTTTGCCTTTGAATAAAATTAGTGACATGAATAAATTCAGAATGAAAATTAATTTGTTTGAGCTTTTCAAACTAGTCAATAACTAATAATATAATAAAAACTTACATTTGTGCAGTAATCACGAACTCTATACTACACTTTTGAGATTATTTTTATGTAAAGAAATTCTATTTTAAAAATAAACTATTTTTATAAGAGTTGCTTCCCTTACAAGGCTGTCGATCGCAAGCTACTTTCCAAGAGTAGTTCCTTTAATTGCTATAAGCTCTTCTTCTAATTTCTTCTCCTTTAACTATCGCAAAGTAATCTGTGCTCAAATTTCTGCTATTTTGCAAAGCAGCTTGCAGCTGACTTTTGTCTTGCTTAACCCCTTTTGGCATGCGCTAAATCGCGTCTTTGACATAGCGGCTTCTTATCATCTGACGCTGCTGTTTGCCTCTTTATACTTCTTACCCACTGCGACGAACTCAGTCGATCTACTAGTTAGTAACATAAAGATGCATTTAGTACATAGAATTTGTTCTGTTTGAACCCTTTGCAATTGCACTATTCCCTGCCTCCATACGAAACTAGTTTTGTTCGCTAACTGTTTGCTTGGAGATGTATTATTCATCTTCAATCAAAATAAATCATCGAAATAAAATAATATTTGTTTTAAAATAGACTGCCACGCCTAAGTAAATGCTCTCTTTTTTTTCTAACGTGATAATTTTCATACTAAGTGAATTCATTTTAATATGACAGCTATTAATAAATTTAAATAATTTTAATTTGTACAACTAATTTTGATTGTTAGCTGCCGACTCTCAAGTCTATATTCTGGTTTTCGCACATAAGGTATTCGTTATAATCATATTATTCTCATTACAAAACGCTACAAGTAAGTCTTCATCCGTGTTGAGGTAATCTCACATGTGGTAATTTAATCGACTCTATATTTGATTTGATAATTAGCTAATGAAAATGCGTTGTAAATGTTGATTAGTTTTAATTTTTGCATTAAAAAAAATCACTTTGAATTTTAGGTACGGCGTACAAGCGACAAATGATACAGGGTATAGCACGATCGCATCATCAGCGACAGGAACGACGGCAGACGGAAGCAACGGTAGCATATCCGTTGCGAGCACGGTCGTCGTTGGCGTTGATGGACAGCGGCGTGCATCCGAACAAAGTACAAAAGAGAGGCGAAGAAGGCGGGACAGAGAAAGAGCCAGCGGTACTGGAGGCGGTGGAACTGCAAGGAAGTCATCGAGGTCTGGAGACGGTAGCCGATCGCCGTCAGTTTGTGGTGGGAGTACTTCATCAAGGTCACCTTCGAGGTGAGACTTTATGTTGGAAGTTATTACTAATAAAGAATCTAAAGGACATGGAGAGTAATCTGTTACCTCTCATATAAAAATACGAGAAATCCATATGATATACAAATAAATGAAAGATTCATAATATAATTCACCATTTTGAAAAGTGGCTTGCCCACAATTTGAAAAGGAACCAAAACTACCTTTATAGTTAGGATAGCCTAGTAATTTTTATATTTACAAAACATCAAGTCTGATGCAACATTAGAGGTAAATAGCCTATTATGGGATACTTTTTAATTTTCATGTATGAAAAATAATATATTTCTTCCAATATTGTTTGTTATAATATTCAAGCGGTATGTATTCTTCTATCATACTACAAAAGGGGCTAACTTAAATTTTAAAAGTTTCTAATAAATCGAAGAATTTAATTATTAATTGTGTATAGTTTCTGACTTTTGAAATAGGTTTCTAATATCGGATATTAAGCGTTTCTAACTAATTCACACTATTCGATATTAGGAAAAATGTGTATTAAAATGTATTTATGAAATTAATTTCTGATTGCGATATGGTAGGGATTTTATTCATTCAAATACAACGAAATCTTATCAATATAACACTGGTGCATAGAGTAGGTTAACTAATAAAAAATAAAAATTACGTTAGTCAACTATTTAAACACAAGTCGTAAATAAAAGTTGTTTTTTGTCAACTCGTGCACATTCTTCGTACCTCCAGTGTAAACAAACGCTACGATGTAACCACGTTTCCCCTCTTCTGAAAATAGATTCGTACAATATAAATATTTCGCATCTACGTCTTCAATATCAATCTCGTCATCGGTATCAATGAACTATATTTTCTCATCACCTTCATCGGATGTAGTGGATGACTCGTAAACTCTTTTGTTTTCCTCTCTGTTAGGTTTTTCTTTTTCACCCATATCTTTTTGTTGGATATGTTTTTCTTGGTGCACTTAGGGTTTGAAGCATTTTTTGCTAACGTTTTTTCAAGTTCCAATTTAAATGGTGATCCAGTTTTCAAAGCCGCGCCCTCCCTTTCGTCTGTCGTTTTAGGTTTGAGAACAACTCAGTAAGGTACTAACCAATATCTATTGATTTCACCAGTAATGGACTCGAACAAGGTGTGGAGCTACAATTTGGCAATGATTTTAAACTTTTAGGTATCGTAGATTGAATCGTCTTCTTTAGAACAGGTAGAGGAATTTCTTCATCACCATTATCATAAGGTAATGGTATTCTTTCATGCTACGCATGGATAACAAAATTATCATCTCTAAACATATGTATATTAAACGGAAATATTCCACACTTGCGAAACCCATTCACGGTATTTTTAAGTCACGGTTCAATTTCTAAGGCATAATAGGTTCTGAAAAGTGATATGAACGCTACATCTAACGACTGTAACTAGTGTGTAAAATGTGGAGGCAAACATACAGTATGAATGCAATTATATCGAGCTATATCAATTAAGTCAATATTTCTCCTATGAGAATCGTGGCTATTTAAAATTAACACAACTGGGTTTTCTGTATTAGGCTTAAAATGCTGAATTAGGCCTAATTATTGTGAAGAATTATGAGATCTAATAGATTTATCCTATTTAATATATGTCTCGCAACATGCTTTGTTTTGGTAACTGTACATGAACAGAGCTCAAAAATCGTAACGGTTTTCGAAGTAAACAAGAAAGTCCGTTAGGCAATTAAGATCGTTCGAACATGAAGTCATAAAATCTTTCAGTTACGAACGCAAAGTTTTGTTGAGGTGATTAAAAATTGTCCGTTGGAAGTCATTAAAAGAAAACGTTGCAAATTGTAAAAATGCAAATTGTAAAAAGTTCCTGCTGGATCCATTTAGGTGATTGACATTGTGCGATAGTTATGGGTGGCGTTGCATTCAGAAGCACGGCCTTCATATTTTTTCTAGGTAAAACTATCATCGCTAGATACTATCATCGCTGGATACTTTTGAAATTTTATATTGAACGGTTGTAATACCGATTTCATCACCATTAAATGTCTTTTTTGGGTCCAGATTAATTTACTCTAATACTTGTTATGGAATGTAAAAAAAAAACATTACAATTATCTTCAATGAAGCCTTTGATTCTTGATGTTGATTCTATCGCTCGAGGGTATCGCGTAATATGTCCAAACATCACGATGTCAATTATAATTACCCAAATTCGCGCCAGTACCTAAGTACGGATAAGATTAACAGGATAGGATGTACATATAAATCAAATCCACATAATACAAGACAACCAGTTTATTCAATATATGTTTCTGTATCAAAATTATAGCACTGTATAAGTAAATATCTCGCAAGTATATCATTCAAGGCTAAAAAAAATATATCTATCAAAATTATATCACAGTATAATAAGCAAATAAATAATTTACAATTATTTTGAAAAAAATATCAATCAAGCCTAGATACGCAAAGATAATATCAATATTACTTATTTAAAATAATCTTTAACAACTGCCCCCTCCCCCCATATAAAATAACAGATTAAAGCAGAATAAAATTGGTTGCCGAAAATACAAAAACAATAATAATAAGGCATTCCTTATGACACACAACAATTTGAATCGTTTTTAATTATTACATTATTTAGATGTTCTTATAAAATCGGCAATATCATAATTACTAGTACCTGAGGGGTGAATCTATTTATTATATTACAAAAATTATGGCAGAATCAAGCTGAATAATCCGATGGCCTTTGTAACAAAAAAATGTTTGTTTGTATCAAAAAAATGTTTGTTTGTATCAAAAAAATGTTTGTTTGTATCAAAATGTGGTTCTCAAAAGTTAATTACAAAAATTGGCTTTCAAGTGAACGCAAAATTCAAAAGCTAAATTAATATGATAAAATTAAATCAATCATAACGTAACTATCTTTGTTTTGCAATTGACTAATTAAGTCAGGCTGTGCGAAACCTGTGTATAGGAATTACAAGACACAGCTGTTTCCTCAGCAAATAACAAATGAAATTTATGTAATATTAAAATCAAATATCAATAAATGATATACAGTTTCCTGTCAGATCAGGATTATTTTTACCTTAAATTTAAATGCCAAAGCCCCCCTTCTTTGAAATATCCATTTATAATGACAATAATCCAGTTCATGTAAAACAGGATTAACTTTTGTAAAAGTATTTTGGTTTGAGCAAATCAATAATTTAAATTTTTAAATTGTTAAAAATTTAAAAATCTGTTATTAAATCATCTACAGAGGGCATCACTCTCTTTAGTATATTTCTGTGAACAACGTCCTAAGATCGTTTTAGAACGGCATGGCGTACACAACTTTTAAAATGAAATAGTAAAAATTTTCTAAAACAACTTAGTAGCGTTTGCTACTAAAATATTAAAAATGTACATATTAATTTATTACATTTTATAATATATAATTTTTCAAAAACAAAAATGTTAATACATTAATTTTGTTACAGTGGCATAAAGACATGCTAAAGGTATTGTTTATTTGCTTTAATCAATTTATTGTTATTAACTTAGCTATTTATTCAGTTCTTCTGAAGAAGGGGTAATTGTTTCTCCAAAACATGTCAAGTATAAATGTTCAATCCTCGTAGCTGTGTAAATTGTCATCTCTCACCGGCTGGAGGATAGATAGATAGATATAATCTTTATTGGCATAACAATTTACAAATAAACAATTACCGTAAAATAAACAACAATATTATAAAGTAAAATAAAAATAATAACACAATTCTAAGTATACACTAATTGTTCTTCTTCATTTATTTTTTATGTTTTTCCATCTTTAATATTATAAAATATTAAATTTAAATTATAAAATAAAACTTTCTTCTTAAACCTATCACATTAAATTTACAAAATGAACATTATACAGAAAAAACGAC
>WYDF02253146.1:0-20339 GCA_009867245.2 Adranes taylori
TTTTGAATAAAATTTTTAAATGACCATTTGAGTTTTATTACCCATGATTTAAACTGAATATGAAGTAAAAACAAAAAAAACATTTTCTATGACCGGTTTAAGCATATATTGGAAAAAAAATTACGTTTGCTTACAAATAAGTAATCATTCTTTACCTGCAAAATACTAAAAATACAATTCTAGTGGGAGACATAAATTTAAATGTTAGATGAAAAAGCGTTGGAATAAAAGGATTTTATAACAGGCAACGAATTTCATTTAGTAAACAATATAAATAAACCAACACGAATCAGAATTAACGATAAGGGGACAATAATTGATCATGTAATGTGTAACTTTGATATTAACAAAATTTGAACTAACCGTACATTATCTGACCTTGATATTAGCGACCATAAAGCAATCAACATCAGCATAAATAAAATATATAAACCAAAACAGAATATGGATACAAAAGTAATCAAAATAACTAACTATGAACTACTAATAACTAAATTAAATATTTAATATCAAATTCCCAAAATATAACAATATTTTGGGAATTTAATATTCCCAAGGTTCCGTACTGGGACCAGTACTTTATATAATCTATACATTAACCATGAAAACACTAATCTTATCAAAATATGTCGAATTTGCTGATGGTACCATCTTACTCTAAATCAATGAACATTCTGAATTACTAGAAAAAGTGATCAACGAGGATATACCACTATATAACAAATGGTTTGAGGATTTAGTTTTTAAGGATCTAGCACCATATAAAAAATGGTTACATGGAAATAAGCTTACAATCAATACTGATTATTTAAAAATAAACATAATCAATCAGTACCACTGGACTTTTAGATAAATAATGCATCAATAAAGCAAGTGAAGTGCACGAAATGACCATTGTATTGACCAAGGCACAAAATGACCACATTGTCGATGAATAACGTTGAACAACCATTATATAAGTTTATCAAAAAAAAAACTCTCAGCTATAGGCGGAACACTGAAAAGAATTCACATCACCCGTATACATACTCTAAACAACATAAATGAAGCTTACATAATTTCACATTTACATTATGGTTTCATCACATGGAGTCAAACATCAAACCTCATCATAAATAAGATACAGCGTCTAATTAACAAATCTCTTAAAACAAGATCCACTGGCGAACAGCCAAAGCGAACAGTCTAGCAATCCACGACATGATCACAATAGAAAATTATATACTGGTGCATCATACAATACACAAAACAATAAGAATTCAACTATAAGTCGAGATCAGGAAATATGTAAAACAGCTTAACAATACCTAACCAAATACTATATCATAGAACTTAGCACAAATAACGAGACAAGAGGACAGAATGGGTCGTCCCATAGACATGCGGTGTTAAAAGGAAATACACAAAAGTTTTCACTACAGTAACGAAATGCAATAAAAAATTCTAACCTTATACCAGATAACACTGTTTTACAGAAAATAACATAACTTATTTAGATTTGTAATAGAATTAATCTTGAATTGTAAACATGTACTGCAAATATATATTAAATCTAAAAACATATTGAAAAAGCTTCCCAGTTCATGAAAGCTTTAATGATTCCCAAAATAAATTAAAAAGCAATGATAAAACTACTATATATACATAATTTTTCTTTAACATTGGACCCTAAACTTTAATAAAGCACAATTTTAACAAAAAAAAAAGGTTGAAAACTCCAATAAACTTAGCTTTCATCTTTAAAAATCTTCCTAAATAAAAAAATTTCAATAAAATAAAACTCGTATTTACAATCTTTATAGAGGTAAGTATTTAAAAAATGTGTAAAATTCATAAGAAGTATAACTACAGTAATAGAAATCGAAAAATACTTATCTTAATCGTACACCGCAAATTGACATAAATGTATATTTACTTTTCAAACTTATAACAGGTACAACAGTATAAACAACAGACATTGTTTTCTGAAAGTCTTCCATAACACTAGTAAAACTATACGCACATACTTTATTCGATAACGAATAGAAAATCTTCAAACTACAAATTGAATTTGGATCCTTGTCATGATCACCATTAAGTTTATCTAGAATATAATCTAATGCCTCGCGCATGATGGCAGCTGACAGAATAGTGTTTTGATTGGAGTTATCAACGTGGCACACAATCGTAGATATATTATTTTCATAGTTCCAGCGTCTATATATCGCTATTGACCAATCTTGTATGCATTGACCAGTTTCCTCATCTAAAAATTCAATATATAACAATATTATTTGTATATTGCCAAACATGTAGATAAAAACAAACGCTAAATAATCCATGTATGCAAATATTTTTCCTAAATGAGATAATTCACGAGCGTTACAATTCACTCAACCCATAACTTAATTAATATAATGATTGAAATTAATATAATCATTTGAGTCATAGATTACTGTATTTAACACATATAAAATCACATTATATTAATTAAATTATAGGTTGAGGGAACCGGAACGCTCGTGAATTATTTCATGGTAACCTTAGGAGTGAAAACAGAAATTAACATAAAAACAAGAACAAAACAGGACACCTACCGGCAAACGCGAAAACTATGTGTTGTAATGTTGGTAACCACCGCAATAATTATTTAAGAAGTTACATTACGTAGATTACTCATACGTGTATTTAACACATATAAAAATCGTTTGTTCTTTGAAATCCATGCCCCGCTAGTTTAGTGGTCTGAATACCTGACCACAAATCGGGAGGTTCAGGTTCGATTCCCGTGTGGGGTAACTTTTTCAAAGACACAAATGATTATACTAATTTCAATCAAAATATTTTCCTTGTTTACTTGTGTAACAAAAAAGTAACGCACAAAATATATATAGTCAAAGAAACACAAAAATTGAATCGTCTAGTCATCTAACTCCAAAAACAGATCCATAGTCCAAAAACTAAAAGATGAAGAAGCAGCAGAAAATAACGTATAACAATGTGTATAAAAGATTTTTAGATTTAAGTGCAGAAAATTTGTGGTTTAAAAATAATATGGATCATTTTGATGTAGGATATATATCTGCGATTGGTAACAACGTGAAATTTATTTATACAACGGTACCCATTACAAAGTATAATTTTATAAATATTTTAAACTAGATTAAACCAAAACTAAAAAAAATAAGAAAAGTTATAAACTATATAAAAAAATATCTAACATCTAAATTCTTAATCTAACAGACTTTCACAACCTTTTTTGCACTCCTCCCCAGGTTATAATTATTTAATTTTATGCCCCCCCCCCTTCTATCCTAACCTAACCTACGATCATAAACACTGCGGGTGGAGCGGTATAATTTGAGACCTGTCTGAACATGCCGGGAACAACGATCGAATGGGCGAATTAGTGACTTCATGTATGAGTGAAATAATGAAATGAATAGTAAGTGGGAGAGATTTTTCTTTCGAAAATGCAAACGCATTGCCCCCCTACGATCACAATATGCCTCTCAAGGTTTGGGAACTGGTTGGGAAGTACTGATGTAGCAGGATATTAACGAATGTGTGTCTCCGAAATTTAATAATTAGATAACTAAATCTTATAATTAGATTCAATGCTCTTTCTATTAGATTGTTTTATGTTAAATGAGAAGATACAAATAATGTTACAAATAGTGTCTGTCCGGTACTTTCCAATTAAATTAGTTTAGCATAGCCGGGCTGTAAAATATGTTTTAATTAAATATTAGCTATATCATCAGGTCTTTTGTTTAATCAATCGAAGTTCAATATTATTTCAATTTAGATCTGACATACATTCTGTCATCAAAGTACTAGGAATTTATCAGAAAACAAATACATCGAAATTTATTTTACCGCCTTCAAAATATGCCCCCCCTATAATGCAAAACACATATGCTATACAATACACATATGGTTTAACTTATATAATGAGCATAGTCAGGCTAAAACTCAATCTCAACATAAAACTCAAGCTCAAAACTCAAACTCAAACATAAAACAATAATTACATTACAATAATTAATAATAACTTACACTTTACTTAAAAGTGTAGCATATGAGAAATTTGGATCTAATTGTCTGATATATTGGACTGTGTGCACTAAGGGTTACGTAGTGAGATGGAGCATGGTGTATTCACCAAGCAACCTTCAGCGCTCACATCAGACAATTAGATCCTAATTTCTCAAATGTTCTACTTTTAAGTAAATTGTAACATAATATAAATTATTTTAATGCAATTATTATTTAATTTTTGTTTTATGTATTTTTAGCCTGATGATGATCAATATTAAGTGAAACACCTCGCAATAAATTAAAACAAAATAGGTGGTAAGTACATATTTTAATAAAACATTATTCAAGAACCTTATATGGATCAATGAACGTTAAAACAATACTATTAAGCATTATCCGGAATAGACTTTAGGTCCTTTAGCGTATTTTGTTTCACAGATTCAATTGAATCAAAACGCTGTCCACGAAGAGATAATAACAGTAGGAAGTAAAGCGGTGCCATATCAAGTGAATATGCAAATTGATCAAGAACATTCGTTGAAGTATTCGCCCAAAATAACGCAATGTATGAAAATGCGTTATCGTGATGGAAAATCCAAGAATTGTTCTTCCACAGTGCGAATCTTTTGCGACGGATACTCTCACGTAAACCTCACGACGTTCAAGTACTATGGATTGCTTGTTCTTCTGTCAGGAATTTAGAATGAAAACAGTCAGCATTACTTTTTGATTGTTGCGCGACTCTGACGTAGCTTATTTGGTTTGGTTCTGACTCATTTTGTCCCTCTCCATTCAATCATCAACTTGTGTACATATCAAACTCGTAAACCCTCTGGTCTCCCGTAATAAAGCATCTCATGAATTAACAATAGGACGACCTAGTTCGATTGAGTATATTTTAGCACCGATGATCTTTTTTTTTTGAAGAAAATTGAGCTCTTTTAGATCAAGTCGAGTTGAGGTGAACCGTGGAAGTCAGAGCCATTTATCGTCAGCTTCCATGAAGATTTTTCATCACGATTTCATTCACTTTGTTAATCTTTTCATCGGCTGGGAACGTTGAAGGGCGACTTTGAGTTTTGAATAAAACTGATTCGCCATAGGCCATCCAACATTTTCAACTTGCATATGAAATTCGGTTGGTAACAAAAATTTCAGGGAAACTCTGCTCAATATATTTATTTATTGTAAGATTGACTAACAAAACTAGATGTAAACACAATGGTTGACAGATCGGGCACCTATTGCACATCATAACTAGACGTAGAACTACCATCTTACAGCAACAAGAAATTAAAAATTATATCACAGGGCCTTATTAAAAAGGAAATTCCGAACATTTATTTGACATTTAATAGGCCTAAGTACAAAACCCAACATTTGTGTAGTATTTGTTGAAATAGCCATATGGTGATCAATAAACATTAATCGACAATCAAATAATGTTCGAAGATCCCTAATACTATTTTCACTTTAAAGATTTGTATAATAAATCCGTAACTAATTAAATAGGTGATTATTACTTGACTTAACTGAAAATAATTTCAAGTTATCGGCAAAGATAAGAAATTTAATAATATGTTTTCTAAATCATTTAAAAATAGTTTAATAATAGTGGTACACAAAGTGCTCCTTGAAGAACTCCAGAATTTACATTTAGGGCGCCAATATAGTTTTTAATTTTAACATGTTGTGTACAATTTGTCAAATATATTTGGGGGATTCCTATCATTGTACAATTTTAATATTGTTTACTCCATAAAATTCCTGAATCTGTTTCCATAATACACCCAGAAAAAAAAACCTGGCATACCTTGAAACACTAACAGATATCATAGATTCACATACCTCGGATTATAAGTAAAATCAATTTAGCCGTCTTGTATAATAAGACAAGACTTACTATAAAAGAAAAGAGTTATAGTTCTATCTCAGGTAATATACAATCCGATCATGATGTGCTCCATGATCGGATTGTATATGAATATTGTTCAAGGTTCCGGAAATGTAAATCGGAAGTTGCACCATAATACATCTTACGTTGTATGATGGTACTTAATTATTCTCGTATTGGGTATTGTTGAAAATATTTGTGGTACAAGCAGATCGGATCAAATGTGGCAGAAAAATTCTACTAGAGACTATCGAGACACTCTCGCAAGTGCGTTCCATGTGGGATTTGTCAAGTTCTATCGCTAAAATGGATAGCATAAAAAAATGATTACAGAAACGTTTAAGATGGACATTTTATAGGTGAGGAGAAAGTGTCACGAATAACCCTCATAAGAGCTTTGACTTTGCTTTCTATGGGATTGAGCCACGAGCCATGCTCCCATTATTATATGGTTGTAACCCCGACGCGATAGCAAACCGTTAAGTTACATATTTCGTAGGTGCTCGAGGAAGAGATTAGTTCGATTTGCGGCTAAGTGAACGCTCTATTTAAGCATAAGCTAACAGGAATACGTTATAAACTCCTTAGTATTTAAAGTAAATGTCTTCAAAATGTAGTAAATGTCGTAAAGTATTAAAAGTAAGAGTAACACGAGTAGAAGAAATCAAGAAATCTATTTCTAAATTCTCGAGTTACAGTACATCAAGAATCCTGTAATTATATCGCAGAGGGCTCACAAGTATCTCCTAGAGGCAATATGGAGAGAAATTTTTTCTCATTAACAATCAATGAATTAGTAGCAAAAGAATTCCGAGGGCATCCAAAGAACTAATTCTTTCATGACTGGCATGGCCTAAACGCATTCTACATATTGAAGTGAAAATCGAGAGCAAATGTGCGGAGATTCGAACCAACGTTTAAGAAGCACCTTAGGTTGTATGTGATATAACCTTCTTTCCTTGACACAATTTGGGTTGGCCCACAAATTTAGCCACTCAAAAATCAAATCTCTTAAATTTTTTATAAAATTTTGGGCCATGAGCGAGTAAGCGTTGCAGATCTTAGTATGCCCCGATTTAGCAACCTCATCTGTCTGCTCAATGCCTATGATTCCTGCATGATCGGGGATCCAGCAAAGTTTAATATTGTATTTATAAACTGCATTGATAAGCTTTTTAACAGAAATAAAGACTTCACTAGTAAAAAACCTGGCATACCTCTAATTTAGTACATGAAATATTTTGCAAAGCACCCAATGAGTCAGAAAATATGACTGTCCGAGATATATAATTATTATACAGTCTTAATGGCAAAAAAGATAGCGATATTTCCCACCAACGTGATTAAACAATCCTCAGGCAATTTCAAAGATAATCTATACCCTGTAGATGGAACTCATAAAAGTTATTAATTAGTGCGTATATATAATAGCGGAAACGGATTTGTAGACAAATATTGTTCAAGACAAAACGTGTTGAGAGTTTGTTGGTCCCGATCTTTTAGAAGGGTTTCAGGACATTGAAGGCACTAGGCAGTCTGCTGAAATGACAGTCTCTACTAGGCAGTCTGCTTCTTAATGGAATAAATCGTTTACTTTTTAGTGTGTGGTTTTACTTCTTGGTTGTCGAATAAGCATTAGTTGGATTTGGGTTACATAGACGTAAGGTTTGAGGGGGGGCATTCAAACCTTACGTTTGAGGGGGGCATTCAAATCTTACGTTTGAGGGGGGCATTCAAACCTTACGTTACATTTGGTAACGTAAAGGGAGCATATCGGGCATGATGCCCTCCAAAGATATTTAAAGACCATTAGAAGGTAAAAGCAGACGTAAGTAAAAGCAGACCTTCGAATGTTCCAAAGTCAAATCTACATAATTGAATTCGACTTACATAATTGAATGTGACTTAAGTTTTTTTTATAAAGCGCATCTAAAAAGATACAAAAAATATAAAAATCCGTTTTTACTGTTGATGATGCAGGGTGATCAGAAACTTACATTCAAATTGATGATTGTGAGAATGAGCCCAGACGTGCCATTCGACGAGGGCATTCCGTGGTAAACTTGATACGACTACGTAATCCATTAAGCCATTATTAGATTTCTCCTCCCATATTTTTCTTGCGCATTCAACATATTTTTGGTCAGTCAAAAAACAAACACCCTACAATATAAAACAACTCTTAAAAATATAGATTTTCATTATTTTGATCTGATATTTTAGTACAGATACTCAAAAACTATTGAAAATATTTTTCCGAAAAATTAATCAAAAATATTCGTAAAAAGAGAAAAAAATATTTTCTTGCGCATTCAGCATATTTTTGATTAGTGAAAAAACAAACATTTTTAAAATATAAGACTGCACAAAAATAAATTTTCACGAATCATTTTATTTTATAGTCATATTATTTTAGAACACATACTCATCGCGAATGAGATAACACCACTGTTTAGTCATTTATTGATCATGACATAACAAATATATTGTAAGCACCGTCGCAATTGTCAATGCTAATTTTGACGTATCTTTTGCTAAATTTGATGTATTTTTTCCCCAAACCGTTATTATTTGCTTGGTAATATGTTACCATTTATTTATGTCACCAAGCTAATCAAAGTGTGTATAGCATTTAAATATGTATTAAATAGAAAGCCTGTACAAGTTTTGACGTTCGGTTTTTTTGCGATTTTGACAGTTAGAATGAATTTAAGAAAGAAATAAAACAAATTCCCTTCATTGAACCCAGCGTAGCACCCTGCAATTAAAATTAATTTCATATTCAAAAAAAAAATTCGTTTCTTCGTTTTTCTTCTATTAAAGGAATAACTGCAACTATTCAGGAGAAGCAAAATTCGAAAAGCATTCACTTTAAAAACAATTCTTCTGTACAAAACATTTGCTTACTCATAATACAAAAAACTCTGTTTATAGACTGAACATTTTCTAAGTTTGAATCAGAAGTGTCATTTATTTAACTTACTTGTACAATATCACGCAAATCACAGTTAGAATCTATACATTTAATTAATCGTTGTACGTGTCTTAAAGATAACTGACATTGTGATTTAAATCCACCTTCCACTAATTCCATGCTACCAGGTACTAGACCAATTTGACCAGCCAAATGTATAAGGCCACCAACTTTTATCACTTGGCTGTAAGGACCTATGCTTGCCGGACACCAATGGGATATACTTTGTACATGTATTGTATTTCTAAACAACAAATACTAATAATAATAATACAGAAAATAGAACATAAAATATATAGAAAATAATTAACATTGTAACTTTACACTTTATTTATTATTAACCAATCCGTATTTATAAAGTCAAGTAAGTAAATAAGGATTTAATTTCTTATCGCTGGCATTTGAAAATGTATTTTCTTATTAAAAGATAAACGAACATGATTTTGATATTAATTTAAAACGTAGTTTCTAAGCCGCTAATACTGCTTTGTGTGAACGTCTAAGTTAGAAGGTTCATTCAGTTTGGAATGACAGATAATTAACAGATAAATTTTACATTTTGCAGGGAAAATGGAAAAACTATCCTGAGATATATAAATAGGATAATGATTCTTTACCATTTAATTTATGATTATTTTTTTGATATAAATCTTTAATTTTTTTGGTCTGAGATGAAAAATAAATTGTAATAGAATATAAATATATTTGTTCTAAAAATGTAAAAAACTACTTTTATAAAATACTTCTTAAAATACCAATTGAAATATTAAAATGACAAAGTTATAACATCAATTTGATATGAATTGTTTTTTAATCAACAATAATAACTTTCTAATTATTTTTGTTGTATATTTATTCAAATTTATCTTATTAAAATATTTTTTACACTTTCTGTGTTTTTAATACTTTTGTAATTTCCTTCATTTTATTGTTTAAAAATTTTTCATATCATTTTATTTTAAAATATAAATTTTTGATGTATATTTTATTGTTACAAACAGCATAAACAATGAAAGAGACATCCAAAATTTATCAAAAATTTGAAATATATTAAAATTAAATAACCAAAATATTAAAAACCCATAAACTGTATAAAATAATATTATAATAAGATAAATTTGAATAAATGTACAAGGCAACAAAATTACAAAGGTATTATTGATGATTTAAAATTTAAAAAATTATTTCAAATTGATGTTATATTATAACTTGTCATTTTAATATTTCAAATTTTATTTTAAAAAGTATTTTATTCAGTTTTTTAGATTTTTAGAACAAATATATTTATATTTTGACGAAGAACATAATCATGTTCGAAATGTAAATAAATGTTGAATAGTTACATATTTTATTCTGACAAATTTTGACATTTATTATGGTTGTAACCTCTCAACAACACCTTCTTCTCAAAGTCATATAGTCACCCGTGTGCGTATGTGGGAGCAACAGTTTCGGCACAGAAGTTGCCTGCTCAAGCAACAAAAAACACTCGTGTGCGCATAGGCTAATAGGCTCAGTGTGCATAATTAAGGTATGTAACTATTTGTGTGTAATTTTATTCGTAAAATTAGTACTTTTATATTTTAGACGAGAACTCTTATTTTAAAATAAGTAAACAAAGTACACTTTTTAACTATCTTCAGACTAAAAATGTAAACCAAACTTCAGAATGTTCTTCAACTGAACCATTAATAGAAACAATAAAAATGGAAAAATTTGTTTATAAATAATAAGAAAAATATATAAATGGATTTAGATTTGCCTAAATGCGTTATTTGCAGTAGCAAATGCAACATTAAAAGCTAATAAACTCGTAAAACATTTAGAAGCAATTCATATTGAACATAAAGATATACCTCCGGAATTTTTCTATGGGAACATAAAGATAAACCTCCGGAATATAAAGATAAACATCTCGGAAAAATGCTTAAAGTGTTGAATGCAAACAAATCTAATATGACAAAATTATTGCAATGGATAAGAAATATTTGAAATGTTCGTTTTTGGTAGCATTGCATATTGTTAAATAATAAAAAAAAGGATATAATATCGGAGAAATATTAATAAAACCCTGTTTTAAAGTAGTGTGTAAAGAAATGTTTAGTGAAGAACATGATATGAAAATTAACAATAATCCCATGTCTGCCGAGATTTATTTCCATTAACATTACAGACTTACACAACAAATCATGAAATTTTTCAAAGCATAAATTTTTTGTTTTTTACTCCAAACACATGTTTCGGAATAAATGCATAGGTATATATATATTGACGGTGCAGCCGCGATGGTGGGAAAAGATAGAGAAATTGCGCAACAAATAGAACAGTTAGTATCCAATAATATAAATCAAGATTTAGTGTTTCAACTAGAAGTAGAATTTATTTATCCAGTTAAGCTTCACACAATTTTTCACATGACAATATTTATATATTATTTATATAACCAGTTACATAAAATAAATGCTTGAAAAAACAAACAAAATAATTTAATCAAGATATAATTAGTAATAAATTTGTGCAATTTGATGTAAAAATCCTAAAATACAATACACAGCAAATAAGTAATGATAATTATGTTCAACAGTAAGTCAAAAATTAGACTGACTTTAAAATTTTAATAAAAGGTACTAAAAATACCTTTCTATTAGAACATCGCCTGAAGTGTTAGGCATTTTCCATGATATTGCTTCCAAAATCACTGGACAGTGTGGCGGTAAAGGCACTTGAACGCATGCTCTTGTAGGTGGATTCGTATGATTTAAAGTATTACAATAAATTTCATTCAATTCCTTATATATCGACATATTACCAACATACATACTGATAGAGCAAATATGCTCGAGTTTGTGATTGTTGGCATCTAAGGCAGCTGTAAAAATAAAATTCAATCAACGAAAAACTCTTTAGAGCGATTTTAGAATAAAGTTATTCTATTCGTAACGTTATTAATACAAGAGAGTGCTTTAACGATGAGTTCGATGTAATTCAAACTGTGATAAGTAAAGTTTAAGCTTAAAACCATAACATATAATATCATTGATATAAAAATTATTATTAAAATCTGCAAATGAAGTATGCAAAGAATTTCCATTTGTCCTTTCCTTAAATTTATGCCGGGCAAATAGTAGTCACGAATTAATGAAATACGTGAATAATGGTCAGGGAGTAGATACACACTTGTTAACGATCCCGATTAAGAATAAGTCGACTTCAGGTTTGCTACTTCCTAATTTGAGGAAACAAAATTTAGTCCTATTAATTTTCCCGATCTTCCAGTATTGAAAAAAAATCATGTGCGAACCCATCTCCATACCCATATCTCCCTTTCCTATTTTTCTACATACATCATCATAGATTCAATCGCCCTCAATCCCTCCCGATCATGCTATATTCTCATAAGTTCTTCTCATTAGCGCATATATAAATTGCAAATTTTACATACACTTTGCGTTCAAAAGGAAAATTTCTGATTTCTATGAAACTTTCTGACATTATTCTCCTTAATGATATAAAAGAGAATATATTTTTAGAATTTTTTTATCTTATTGGGTTTTGGTGTATTTAATTTTGAAATTTTGGAAAAATGCATTTACTTGCACTTTGCGTTCAAATGGAAAATTATAAGAATTTTGTTTTCAGATGCATATAGCGTATTGATAGAATATCGGACTAACAATTCGATGTAATATCTTGCGCCTATAGTTGTAAAGAGGGGGTGTTCATAACGGCTACCCCTATGCCAGAAACAAGTGTCCACCTTGCCTCAATTTTATAACAAATTTTTATAATTCCTTATCATTTACAGTTTTCGAAATTAGCTCCTATCTATTTAAAATTTGTCTTACTGTTTGAAAGTAAGTAACTTACATTCTTCATTTTCCTATTTCTGTTCCAACACTATCTAGACTTGCCAGTTATTAAATTTTTTTAATCATCAGTCAATAATCATCATTAATAATTTAATAATCATCAAATTTATTCACTGCTTTATTAACCATACTTTATCAGAGACATTATTTGTTACATAGTACAGATCCTTGTGGTATGCCTCTTTTCATAACCTTCTCATCTGAAGATATTGGTACCTCAAACTTGTTGAAAACCACTTTTTGCGTTCTCTGGGATAAATAATAAATATCTGGTAAACCAATGAAATGCCTTGTCGCGTATACCATAATGTTGAAATTTATGTAATAAAAAGAAATAATCGATCCAATCAAACACCTCTGAAAGATCAACAAAAAAACCTACTACCGTTTGTCTCTCCTCAAGTGCGTCCAGTATTCTACCAGAGAACATAGCTAGAGCTGTATCAACCGATTTACCAGATCGAAACCCATGCTGACTTTGTGCGAACTATTTGTATTTATCAAAAAATGAAAAAATTCTAACGGTCATTAAGTTTTTGAAAAGTTTTCAAATTGCTGATAAAATACTTATTGGTCTATAGTTATGGATGTTATTAACATCGCCTTTTTTATGCAGTGCATAAACTGCTGCTTTTTTAATTTGTTTGGATAAATGCCTTTTTATTGCATATGTAGGTTCACCAATAAAAGATTAGGTTCACCAATAAAAGATGACTGTTTGAGTAAAAAGTAAGAAATATTGTCGTCGCCTGCATTTCATTTTATTCACTGCTTTATTAACCACACTGCTTTATTAACCACAGAACAAACGCACTCACGTAACTACATTCACGAGCAACATATGAACTAAAAATAATACACAGAGTCTAAAATAATTCAGTAGCAATAATCATACAATGTATCTTGTTAGTTTTCATCTTCTTATATAATAGCAAAGTAAGTTAAATAATTTACACATCTAAACAATATTCTATTATGTAATTTTTAGTAAAGAGGCCTGACGATATGTAGCACAGCTACGTGAAACCGGTCGCAAATTATATAAAAATAAACTGAAGTAAAGACTTTAATTTATAACCTAAAATCATACAACGTTGCTGGAAATTGCTAACCTAACCTGACATAAATGCATCTAACTTTTAACTAACCCGAACCTGACTTCGGGTCGCAGATGTCGAGGTTCGAGTTCGGATGCATTTTGCACAGCTCTCACACTATACGAACCACTTAATATGAAATCTCCCCCCAATACAAAATCAGAGAGATTTAGATTATTTAAGTAATAAAATAAAATTTACATAAGAATTAAATATTATAATTTCTATTATGAACATAAAAATACTAATGTAAAAGTGTGCATACCTACACTTTAACTTATTCATGGCTTGTTCAAAAGCATCTAAAGGATTATCAATTGAGCAACCCGTTATACCTCCCATCCATAACCAACCACTATTACTTGTCGCAACATGTTCGGCTTGATTTAATTCGCTACTACAATCTTGTTCGGATGTACTAACAGCACACACAATATCATCAGTTGAATTAGAATCTTCTTGAACATCTAAAATTCAAATTTACACAAATAATTTGAATTGGCCCGTTGCATGATTTTTATATTTGCAATTAAAAATATTTTTTTTAAAGAAATCCTGTAAGCTTGCTATCAGATATTTTATAAAGAATGATTTAAGTTGATATTTTAAGAACGCTGAAATTTGAAACACTAATTCTTGTAATACACAGATGTACACAAGCATTTTTGACAAACTACGTTTTTAAAATTAAGCGATTGGAAACTTTCATAAATCCTATATAGTAAATGAAAAATACATAAATAGATAGGTGATTTATTCGAAAAATTGCATATTGATGATCAGGAAGTATAAGATCTAGTTTAAAAATTGAGGCAGGGTGGACACATATTTCTGGCATAGTAATAGTTGTAGTTAGCACCCTCTAATATCAATTATAGGCGCAAGGTATCATTACATCGAATTATGAGTCCGGTATTCATCCATTATGCAAAATACCTCTCTCTAAACTAATTCTTAAAATTATCTTTATAAGTTACAAATGTACTCAACTTTGCATATATTAAGACGCTATGCATCGATTAATTAGTTGTGTAATGCATTTGGCATAATGTATTTTATTATGTGTATAATGCATTTGGACGAACTAGCGTTTAGAAGTTCGTCCAAGTTGAGATGAACTTATAAAGTGTTTTTTGTATAACCAATGAAGAGCAAGGGCCTTTTGCGCCTATAACTGATATGAGAGGGTGCTAACGACAGCTGCCACTATGCCAGAAACACATGCCCACCCTGCCTCAATTTTTAAACTAATTCTTATACTTCCTGATCATCCATATGCAATTTTTCTAATAAAGCACCTATCTATTTAAAAATTGGTCTTACTGCAAGACAGTAAATACTACTTACATTCTTCAGTTGAAAACTACATGTTCCTACCTGTCGCATGTATTTCTATAATACTATTATCTGAGTCTTCTGTTATATGGCCATTGCAATCTTTTAAAGGAAGTCCAACTAATCTAGTAGCTAAATCTAATTGAGGTAATTTCTCTTCCAATTTTAAACTTTTCAATTTCAGATAACCAACTGGTGCTATATTATCGTTAGAATCGTTAATAATTTCAGATTCCACACTAAATAAAAATGTAATGCACTATTAAATACGAACTATTAAATAAAAATGTAATGTACTATTAAATACGAATTAACGAAATTTACGAGAACGATTTTTTTGTATGAATACTAAAGTCTAAAACATGGAAAGCTGAAAACTTTATTTTGGGCCACAGGTTGGGCATGCCTGGTATAGACTATAGATCATACATTATTCAAATTTCGAAAGTTCAATTAAAGTTCGAAAGTTCAAAATTTAGCAAGAACGAATAAAACCACATAAGAGTGGTTTAATGACTTTAAATCATTAATGTTCATAAAAACAAAAAATATATAGCTATTGTATCTATTCAATTAGATTAAGAAAGTTTTGTAAATCTTTCTATATATTGTGATGTAGTCGCATTGTACGAGTCGTAGTCTGCGATGCAGTTTGAAATAGTTTAAAATATTTGTACAACATTGCCATATGGTGAAAATTTTTTTGTTAATAATTTATGTATTATTCATTATGCACAGAGTTTTAGATTCTTACTTTTCATTTGCGTGTAATAATTTATGCCTAGTATTTTCTACTTTGTAAAATAAACTCTTTTAAGTAGTGTAAAAAGTGTTATTTTTACTCACTTTATATTACTCTATAATATAAATACAGTAAAAGGTTTGAATAGAGTAAATAGTTCGGAATAAATAGAAGGATTTTAAAATACTTTAAGCATCACAAATGTATCAAATATTTTCAACAATTTACATCAAGAATAAAGTTTCAGAAAATATCAGACAAAATATACATTGCATTATTAATCATTTATTTCAATAAGCATCATAATAAGTTGTAATGTATGTTGGAAACAAAATATAGAATTAATAATAAATTAATTATGTAATTTATATTTTTCTGCGTATTAAAAATTAAACGGACAATGTGGCAACATCAGAATTTAATCAGAACATTACGTCAACGCTACAGCGCAAGCGCAACTTCAATTATCACTCGGGACTCAAAAATCGTAAGCATCGCGTATTACAAGCGCGCTTTTTGGACTCGTATGATGCGACTACAGCCATATTGTCATAAAGCCATAAATATATGTTTCTTATACCAATATTTTCTTGTTTTCTCTAGGGTCTCAAAAGATCATTTGTGGTCTATATTACAGCAGATTATATCATATAATATCCACATAGTTTATATCCAAATTTATATTTTAAATTAAGTAATATAATTATAAAAATCAATTGTACTTCTTTTCGTCACTTCAGATACAGTATATTACGAACTAAGCGCGCAAATAACTTATACTGGCCCTAGCGTTTCTTTTAATATTATTTCGTTCAAACTATAAAACCATTTGAACGGATAACATAATCTGAATATGACAATACTGTCAGCTATTACCATCATGGCATCTGCTTAGAGTAGGTTTCTATAATTAATACATTCTGTAGTTGGTACATTTTAGTATTCATAATCGCACCATCAAATGCTTCCTTCAATAAAGCTTCGGAAAAAAGTGTAAACAGCAGAGGAGCTAAGCCACAACCTAAGCGTTCGGTTATTCATATTGCTGTTTATTTAGGACGTAATTCCATCCATCCTCATTTGTGCGGACACATTTGTGTTGCTAACAAAAGTTCATTGATCATGCGTAGAATTCGTATATTTTTTAAGGTTGCCTCAGTGCAACTCGGTAATCCATTAAGCATGCAATTACAATGTATTGTTCGCAACTTCATTGGATCCGAATAATGTATGATCTATAGTCTATACCAGGCATGCCCAACCTGTGGCCCAAAATAAAGTTTTCAGCTTTCCATGTTTTAGACTTTAGTATTCATACAAAAAAATCGTTCTCGTAAATTTATCACATTTATATTATATTTTGTGAAATTAGAACTTTCATGTTATGCTTATGCCGGCTCTCACACTCAGCGAGCATGTGGATACTTTCTAAGCAACCATTTATATTGTTTATTCGTGTTAGTCACAATAAGTGCGTTCTGTGGTCTGGTCGAGTTGCAACTTATAACTATTCTTCGTTAGACGCACCCGTGTTTGCGGTAAAATAGTAGAGCTTACTATTTGTGTGATCGTAGCAATAATTTATTTTATTTCTTTCTATCAGATAATTTATTCATAATGACAGGAAGATGAATTGCACAGAAGAAAAGAAAACTTTAAGATGAGAACAGAAGGTTCCAGAGAAAATGGACACATTTGTACTTTTTATTGTAATATAAGACAACGCTGTATGTTTTGATAAACTTACTATTGGCGAACGGAAATCTAAGCGACAATCATTGAAGATCAATCTGACAACTCAACAAAACATATTTCACAACCCAACTTCAAAATCAAACAGTATTGTCAGTATCTCCTAGTATCTCATATTATTGCTAAGAAAATGAAACCCTTTACGGACGGTGATTACATCAAATGAGCTGAAGAAATCTGTCAAATATGGGGACCGGGAGATTCATAGTAGACGATTTATAAGTTAAGACTAATTTTGATTAGTTTACACTAAACAAGTATTGCGCTAATATAATTTAATAGGTGACAGTCAAAATTAAAAGATTCAACTTTTGTGTTAAGATAAAACAAAACGTAGGACTTCCAGCAAAACAGAAATCAAAATTGTCCCTACATATACAACTTTCTTCGCATAAATTTCTCATAAGTGGGACAATTATCGATTATGAGTGCATAAAAAATCGATAAAATTTATTCTCCCTACATATTCTTCAAATAAGTAAAAATAAAAATTTGATACTTGTATTACTTACATTACTAGTCTACTTTTAAACAAAGGACAATCAAGTGTCAAAGTCTCGTACTCGCCTCCTTCACCGCAAACATGAACGCCGTACTTCTCGCTAATTGAAATTAAATGAGGTTCCAAGAGTCTTATAGATCGGGCCAAATGGCGAGCTGGATCCAAACCTAATGCGGCTACTTTGATCACTATAGCATCAATTTCACATTTTATCATCTCTTGAAGAAGTTCGTCTTGTTTCCGTTGCCATAAATAGGTTAATGAAACAAGTCCTAACCTTATGCATCTAAAAAGAGTATGAAAAGTAAATGAAATGACTGTTGGTAAAAATTAAAGGAACAGAAAACAATTTTAATTTAAAGGTATTTAATGTGTCTTCTGAAAGTATTGGAGAGCTTAAGAAATGCTTTGAGCCATGACGGTCCTAAACACAACTATTTTCGAGAAATGTAGAGTACCTTATTCTCCTGACGATTAGAAATCGTCACCGAAAGCGGACAAATGACTCAAAAAAATCGCAACAACGGTATAGAATGCGAAAATCAAGTGCTATATCGAAATCCAATACGCTTCGGTTGGCCAAGGAGCTAAGAATAGCCGAACGGACAATTGATTTAGTTACACCGAATGTAAAAGGCTTAAACAAAGTAGTTTAACAAGTTAGTGTAGAAAAGGAAATGAAGAGAACAGAAAACCTAGATGTGGGAAAAATGAGAAGAGCGGGAGGAAGGCATTTGACAAATCACAAATAAATAAAACCAAACACAAAGAATTTCCAAATGACAATGGTACACATTCATTATAGACATTTTTCTGATATTATTCATCTGAAAAACTAACAATAATAAATGATGTCTATAAAAGTCGATAAACATTATGTACAAGAAAAGATTAATTAACCAAAGTTACACTAATAAATAACTATAATTTTGTGGAAAATAACACCGAAAGAAAATTTCTATTTTCATCGCGTCTAGCTAATTCTGTATCCAAATTCAAAAATTAAAGTTCTCAATAAATCTCGGAAAATTAAACGTGTATTTCATCGACTCAAATTAACTATATTATACATAAACATAAGTACTTACACATTTTCTACTCTTATACGCTGATAATCACTCAAAATAGCTCCACAAGCTACTGCATCATATTCAAGGGATTGTTTAATATTTTTTAAAAGATCATATAGGTCTTCAACTTCATCGTTATCAGTGGGTTGATAATCTTTATCTCTTTGAATGCTTTGCCCGCATGTAATTTTTTTAAAAAGAGGAAGGTCCATTGCTTGCGCGATATAATCAATAGCTTCATAACCTACACTTTGATACATATAACTATTAAGGTCAGCATTATTTGAAGGAACTAGATTAGCTAAAGCTACAATTTGATGTCCTGCAGCAATACACTGCATCATATTGTAACAACTGTCTTTGCCACCACTTACTAAGGCTACAACTCTCATTTCGAACCTAAAAGAATATTTTAAATAGCAAAAGTACTTGATTTTAAATGTGTACTTAACAATATGTAGAAATACTTACCGCCTTAAGTAACTGCCTTCAAGTTAGAATAAAACTATCAGATTATTATATACGATTTAATTTAATTACTTATAGGGTTTATAGGTTATATAATTATCTTCGGTCACAAATCAAAACAAGGCCATCTGACAGTAATTGACAGTTATTAGTCCACGTGATCCATTCATTGACATATGCTATGACGTTTCCACTTTTGAGGCATAGATCACATATACTGGAGCAGCAAATATCTTCCTAACAATCACGTAATAGTGCTTTTAACGTGATATTATCACGTAATAAGTAAATAATAGTGTGTATTCAGAGACAAATTAAAGGCCGATTTATGTTAGAACATATGTGGTTTTAGTTTATGTAACCAAGTTCAGATGACGCGCGTTCTCTAATTTGCAACTGTTCAGATGTGACGCGTTAGACGCGCGTTATGTAATATACATGACGTTTTTTAAACTGAATTGCATGCTAGGCTAAGGTGGCCAGACGTCCCGCTTTTGGCGGGACAGTCCCGATTTTTCACAATTTGTCCCGCGTCCCGAGACGTTTTTCAAAAGTCCCGACTTTTAGAATTAAGTTAAATTTTATATTTATGAAAATCATTGTTTTGCGTTCTAAG